>MCJB01052763.1:154746-218974 GCA_002018475.1 Nicotiana obtusifolia | reverse complement strand
GGGGGGGGAGGGGGGCTTGAAGAAGTTCGCATGGCTGTCATGAGGATGAGTATGCACTTGGCAGAGTCTTTGGAGTGGTTTATGACTAGTGTTAGATGAGTTTATGAAGTATCAGTTGGTTAGCAGTGCGAGATCAGGAATGTTATGAAGGAAGGGTAATATGAGTTACAAATGATGTGTTCTATGGCTTCGAGCCAAGTGGGAGAGTTTGCTATCAATGATAGAATTGCATGGTCATGTGTTATATTAGTTCTTGGACTAGGATGTGCTTGTAGATTAGCTATAATTTGAGAAAGATTTCATCAAGGAAGATTTGAGCAAAGGACTGGTTGGATGTATGATGTACTACACCTTATGGGTATGTATAGGTCTTGAGATAATTCAGGTTTGTTATTCATAGTGGATGTAGTGTGCTGGGGAATAGAATCACTTGGCTGCTTCTTTTGGATATTCACGTGATGGTGGTGTGCAGGTTGTTCGGTACGTATTGGCTGCGCATTGGGTATTGGAGCGCGGTGAGTAACTCTCAAAAAGATTCTAATAGTTCTAGATTCATATGTGGTATTTAAGCATTTTCGAATGTGTATGGCTAAGAGTTGGGATTTCTGTTGGGTGGTGCCAAGACTCACATTATTTCTATATCATGATCGATTCTACATTGTAGTATGAGCAAGATGAAAGAAACAACTTCAGATTCATTAAAGGGTTCTTCAGAGTGGGCATTTTCATGTTGAGGTACTCTTGGTTTTAGCAGTCTACGTGATTTGGCTTAGTTAAATGATTTAGTTCTAATAGGCTTGGTTATGTGCAAATGGGTTCCGAAGAGTTTTCGATGTTTTGGCCAAGACTTGCGGTTAATGTGCTCTATAGGAATGGGGAGTCTGTTACATGTTGTGATTTTGTTCTACGGGATTGAGTTAGTGGAAGGTTTTCGGTTGATGTTTATCCTACTTGTGATTCAGAGTTGATTATGAGATTTTCATATTTTTTTCACAAGTTAGCATGATAGATGTGGTGCGCCGTGTGGGATTGAGAGCATGGACAAGGTTGCTGTTCAGTTCCATAAAGTAAGTTATGAGTTTTAGTCAATATGAGAGATTTCGGATGTTTAAAGGATGCTAGCACTATCTGAAGTTGCCTGAGAAGAGTGTATATTGTAGAAAACGCATTGTGTGCTGACTTGTAGATGCTTGGATTTTATTACGGTAATCGCTTGGTTATTGGCTGTCGTGGTTCAGGTTTTGCTATGCCCGTAGAACATTTATGTGAGTTTTTTCTGTGAGATGATTATGTATGAGCGATTTGTTAGTCATTGATTGGTGGATCGGATATGGAAATTCCTGTATTCTTGAGGTTTAAGGACTAGATGTTCTTAGAGAAAGACTATTCCTTGGTTATGGGCTATAAAGATATGCTAAGAGTTAGACAATAGATGGTATGTGTGGAGAGGTTACTATGGACTTTTGGGGGGGGGGGGGTTATTTACCTGTTTTGGGATGATCGAAATCGGTTTGGGGGCTATTTGTAGGCCTAATGAAAATGTGTATTCTACATCGAATCGGGCTTGCTTACTCTTGCACGAGATTTACAGTGGGTATGTCATCAGATGGAACAGATGTTATTTGTGCCCTGGATTGTTTCATATGTTGCTCTCTTATGCTACAATGGATTGGGAGACTGCTTGGGTATTCACCTGCATGATGTGGCTCTTTTAGGCCATGTGGCGAGATTCGAGCGAGATGGTTCTTGGGGTGTTGAATTTTTTATTGCACATTGGTTATGTTTTTCATGTCTATGGTATATTGTGTTATATGTTTCTCTATGGTTATGGTCATACATTTTGCGGGTTTATTGTTGATGTGCATATGGTGATGACTGTGACATTATGGCTCGATGGGTACTCCATTTAGATCAATATATTTGGATTGGGCTACGTCCCACAACGTGGTCATGATAGGATGAGATTCTTTGTCATCATTTCGTGTGTTTTGTTTCTCCTTTGTGGGACGGATTCATAGTATGGAATTGTTGAGGTTGTACCTGTTTGACTAGTCGTATAGTTCTCTCATTTGGTTCTCATTCTATTTTTAGTTGTATTCGAGATATTGCTTGTTGGGTACGGATTGTAACATATGTGGTTATAGGTGGCATTAGGTGTGGCATGTTGGTCGAGCTGCTTGTACTGGATGAGAGGAGGTCATTGGACCTGAAATTAGTGCAATCAGACTTGGATAAGGTATGATTGGATAAGAATGTCATTAATCAGCTTAGAGTTCGGCAACGGTTCTTGTCGGGCGAGAAATAATTCCACGATTTATTGATTGGGTGAGTGATTATGAGTTTCTACATGTTTCTTACACCATTAGCGGGTTGTGAAGGCTTGGAACAGGGTTTTTTTTTATAAAAGGTTTTTTACCAATACCGGATTTAGTAACGAACAACTATTGTGGTTGGAAGATATTACTATAAGTACATGAGTTATGTGATATATCGTGTGATTATGGTTACGAATTGATGCAGCTTTGTTAAACTTATACAGTGTATAGATGTGATAATCGTATCTTATAAGGAGTTCAGGATGTTGGAGAAAGAATCTTTATTTAGGTTGTGTTGACGGGCTTATATGGATTGAGGTGATGTGGGATCAGTCATGGGTATATGTATGGTGAGCTTATACAATTATTTGATGGTAACTGCACTCGGCACATTCGAGGACGAATGTATGTTTAAGTGGGGAAGAATGTAGTGACTCGACCGATCGTTTTGAGCATTGGGATCCAATCGGTGGTTTGGAGTCTTGAGTAGCTTCATATGATGTATTATGACTTGTATTCATAGTTGATATTTATTTTGTGGAAGTTCGGGAGTGATTGGAAGAGTAATTCTCTATTTGGAAGCTTTAAATTGAAGAGTTGACCAAGGTTTGTTTTCTTATAGACGGTCTCAGATTCATGTTTTGATGATTCCAGTAGGTTCATATGGTGATTTTGTACTTAGGCGTATGTCCGGATTCACATTTAGATGTTCTTAGAAGGTTTTGGCTCTATTTGGTGAAAGTTGAAAACTCGATGGTTTTGAAGGTTTATAGGATTTACCGGGAGTTGACCTTGATGCTATCAGGTTCGATCTATAGTTTCGGGAGTTGAAATAGGTTCGTTATGTCATATGAAACTTGTGTGCAAAGTTTGGTTTGACTCCAAGTTGATTTGGTAGGATTCAGATGTGTTCAGCAGAGTTTGAAGGTTTGAAAGTTTAGAGAATGATCTTTGTCTTGGGCGCTTGGTTTCGATATTTATTTATGTTATTTAGAGCTCTCGGGTAAGTTATGATAATATATTTGGACTTGATGGCATGGTTGGACAGGGTCCCGGGGGACTCGAGTGTGATTCGAGGTGGTTTCAGATCATTTCGAATGGTTTTTGTTTTGCTGGTTTCTGGTGCATCTGATATGTTTCGCGATCGTGGGTAAAGATTCACGATCCCGTAATAAGGTATGCTGGCGATAGGTGCATCGAGTTTGTAGTGATTGTTCATATTCGCGTAAGGTGGTGGAGCTAGCTATCACGTTCGCGCTTCTGCGCCTCGTTTTCTTCTGCGATTGGGTGGCTCAGACACAATCACGTAGTCCGCGATCACGATGTGTATAACCGGGAAGTGCGTATAAGTTGTCATTTTCGGGCTTTGAGTTCATTTTATCATATTTATAGTTGGGAGCTCGGATTGAGGTAATTTTTGAGTCGATTTTCACCATTTGAATTGGGGTAAGTGTTCTTGACTCGGATTTCATCCTTGATTTATGCATTTGATTGGTGAATGTAAGAGAGGAAATTGGGGGTTTTGGAAAATTTTTTCTAAAGTAAAAAATTGAGATTTGAACATCGATTCAGAGTCGGATTTGGATGAAACTTGCATAACTGGACTCATATTCGAATGAGTGTTCGAGATTTGTGAGTTTTGTCGGGTTCTGGGATGTGAGCTTAGGTTGACTTTTTGTTGACTTTGAGTATTTAATTAAACATTCGACCTTTATCGTTTGGATTTGATTTCTATGGTATTATTTGATGTTATTGAGTTATTTTTGGCTAGATTCAAGTTGTTCAAAGGTAGATGATCGCGGGAAGGCTTTTTAGAGTATTGTTTTGGATTGTTTGAGGTAAGTGTCTTCCCTAGCTTTGTTTGAGGGGATTTTTCCTACCAATTGTTATTGTTTGCTATATGTGGGGGTGATTGATATATAAGGTGACAACCGTATATACATGTGCCATGGGTATTCATGCTCGGGGGTAGATTCTAGCTTACTCTATGCTTTATTTGATTACGTGTTCTACTTGATTCAATATGTTGTTCCCATAAGTGGCGAAGTGAGCACAATATCCATGCTAGAGGAATGTTGAGACTGTTGGCACCTTATTTGGAATGTGTTGGAAAATTTGAGACCTATGCTATACTTGCCTTAGAAGGATACACACGTATGTTATGGACACACATCTGTACTTATTCATGCATTGTGGTTTGAATGGGGGTGTGTACCCTCTGTGATACATATGTGTAATGACCCGACCGTTCGTTTTGAGCGATAGCATTCCGTTCAGCTATTTGGAGTCTTGATTAGATTCGTATGATGTATTATGACTTGTGTGTATCGCCGGTTTTGGTTTTCACGTGTTTTGGAATTAGTTCGGAAGAATGAATTTCATGTTAGAAGCTTTAAGTTGGAAGAGTTGACCAAGTCTGACTTACTAGTATTTGACCTCTGTTCGGAGTTTTGATGGTTCCGTTAGGTTTCGGCACTAATTGGCGAAGGTTGGAAATTTGAAGGTTTGGAATGTTCATAAATTTGACCGAGAGTTGACTTTGATTATATAGGGTTCGAATTTTTGTTCCGGGAATTAGAATAGGCTCATTGTGTCATTGGGACTTGTGCGCAAAATTTGAGCTCATTCCGGGTTGATTTGATATGTTTCGGCACGAGTTTTGAAAGTTGTAAGTTCAAAAGTTCATTAAGTTCGATTTGAGGCACGATTCATGGTTTTGATGTTAATATGTGTGATTTGAGGCCTCATGTTGGTCTGTGTTATGTTATGACTTTTTGGAATATTCGGACGGGGTCCCGAGGGGCTAAGGCGTGATTCAAATTGATTTCGGACCATTTTTCGTCATAATTGCATTATTGGTATCTGCTAACGTCTGGTGCACCAAATGGTCTTCACGAATGCGAGGCAAAATCTGGAGCTGGGCAATTTCTTAATCGCAGTAGCGATTGGATGACCGCGTTCGCATAGCTTGGTGTTGGATACAGTACGCGTTCGCACAGGATAGGCCGTGTTCGCATAGAGCTGAGGCGGGAAGCTGGGAGCTGGAAATTCTTCAACTCGCTCGCGTAAGACGGGACACGTTCACGAAGGTTGGGCACCTGTGTGCTTCACGTTCGCATGGGTAATTTCGGGATCGTGTAACGTATTGTTGGAGGTAGTGGAGTTTGTTCTTCACGATCGTGAAGGATGTCCAGCGATCGCGAAGGGTACTTTTGTTAAGTGATTATAAGTACTCTATTTTCACGGGGAGCTATGGAGCTCGGATTGAGGTGATATTTGAGGCGATTTCATCATATGGATTGGTGTAAGTGTTCTCTACTCGGTTTTGATTTTAATTCATGAATCTATCTTCGTTTTTGACATTTGATTAATGATTTCAAGAGAGAAATTTGGGGTATTTGTCTAATCTTTCATAAAGTGAATTTTCGAGTCTCGAGCATCAATTCAGAGTTGGATTTGAGTGAAACTAGTATGGTTGGACTACCAATTGAATGGGTTGTCAGATTTCATGAGTTTTGTCGGGTTCCGAGGTCCGAGCCCGGGTTTGACCTTTTGGTTGAATTTGGGCTTTTGATTAAAGATTCGACCTTTAGCGATTGGGTTTGTTTCCTTTGGCATTATTTTATGTTCTTGAGTTGCTTTTAGCTAGTTTCGAGTTATTCGGAGGTCGGTGCGTACGGGATGGCATTTCTAGAGTATTGTTTGGCTTTCTCGGTTTGGATTTGGCTTGTTCGAGGTAAGTAAAATTTCTAAACATAGTGCTGAGGGTATGAAATCCTGAATATACGTGTTATGTGTTTGATGTTGAGGAGATGCACATGCTAGGTCACGGGCGTGTACCGTGTGAATTATGACTCGATTGATTCTGTTGTACTGTGTAGTGACCTAATCTTGTTTCAATCCTTGAAATTTCTATGTGCTAGGGTAATTGAGCTGTGATACATGTTAGAAACCATGTTTAGGCTATATGCTTATCCTGTTGGGACCCACTGAGGTCATTTCTGTTGTTGTGTTACTTGCTTAAGTTGCAATTACATACTCAGTCATACTCATTCATTGCATATCATATCTCAGTCTCTGTTTCCATTTGTCTCACATCATATTATCATTGTTTGGGCTGATTGGAATGAGATTTGTGAGGCCGAAAGACTGGAGAGATTGATGACTAAGTGAGGCCGAGGGCCTGATTGAGAGGATGTTTATGGGATCGGGTTGCACGCCGCTGCAGGCTTTGTTGATCCATGCCATGATTGGCTTATATTAGCGCTTGGGCACGATTCGCTCCTCTGGATTCTGACTTACAAATAGTGAGCGCAGGTACCTACTGAGTTTGACTGCTAATGCTGAGTGCGAGTGCCGAGTGCCGAGTGATTGTGAGGACTGAGTGACTGGGAGGACTGAGTGACTGAGAGGACTGAGCGAATTGATGCTCCGAGAGTATGCATATGATTTTATCACTGTGTTGCATTACAGTTGGCATGCATTACTGGTATGTAGGCACATAGATGTACTTTCCTCATTCCATATGATAATGAATCATCATATATGTTGTTGAATGTTTTTGGAAAAAATCACAATTTTCTGATGTACTCCCATTTTGGTGATTTCGGTGAAATAGTTGGGTTTTTACTGTTATACCTAAATAGCAACCCTATTTTCCATGACTATGAATGAGCTAAGCATCATATCTTTGATTTATTACTTGTACTACTTATTTATATTGTTACGAGTTGTTCCTGGATGTTGGTGTTGGACTCTGACTTCTGTCCAAGCTCGTCACGACTTTCAACCTAAGGTTAGGTTTGTTACTTATTGAGTACATGGGGTCGGTTGTAATCATACTACACTTCTGCACCTTGCGTACAAATTTGGATGTTGATGTTGTTGTGTATGGCGGGAGCTGGCATTGAAGATGTACCTGAGTTTCGGTCATAGCTGCCTTTTGTTCTTGGTAGTTTTAGAATTATTAATATGTTCATGTATATTTCAAACAGATGATGTATTTATTTCATACCAGTTTTATAAACTCTAAATCTTAGAAGCTCATGATTTGTACTACCAGTCCTTGGGAAGTTTATAAAAGTTGAGTTATTCCATCATTTATTTTCTCATTAAATCTCATTGCAATAGATTGTTGTTAATTGGCTTACCTAGCAGGTTGGGTTAGATTCCATCACGACTAGTTGGATTTTGGGTCGTGACAAGTTGGTATCAGAGCCCTAGGTTCATAGGTTTTACGAGTCACGAGCAAGTGTCTGTAGAGCCTTGTGGATTGGTATGATGACGTCTGTACCTATCTTCGAGAGGATACATGGCATTTAGGATAAACTTCCCATCTTTCTTTCTTTATCGTGCGACATTGATTCAGCTTGAAGCGCATCGCTTTGAATTCCTTCCACTAACTTGTATGCGTACATGAGCGCTCGGTATCAGTTGTGCATCGACAGTTGGTGATTTCATGGATGAGGTGCGAGATGTGTTTTTTGTGTGCTGATGATGGCCCAGTCTGGATGACTTGAGGCTGGATTTTGACTGTAGCTTGATTACGATGAATTCGGTTGTGTGAGCACGTGCTTTTGGACCTATATGTCTGGCAGTGTCCCTATGAGTGGAATTTGTGGCTTGATGAGTGGTTGGATGGCTATATAATGAGTATGATGTGACTGCGAGATGTGTTCGGATGGTTCGAATGTGTTTAGAAGTCTTTTCTACCAGTGGGTATAGGTGCTGTGATTTGAGTTTGGATTGGTTGAGAAAGTTGACCTGACCATCACTAGGATGAATGCGAGCTTAGAAGATAATTTGAGGTACTATATGGCTTGTGTTACATGAGCTTATAAAGGACTTAGTTGAATCTCACTGCGGTATTATGGCAGTAATAAAGTATGGGCATTCTGAATTATCTAGTGTTTTGATATATTTGAGCCAAGTTGGGGAGTCTGTTATCGACGATTTAGTTACATTGTTACGTGCTGTATTGGTTTCGGTCTGAAGCATACTTAAGCAAGGAAATTTCAGGGTGCATGGGGTATTACACTTTATGGGTATATGGAAATCACAAAATGATTTGAGTTTGTTATTTATGATGGATGTAGTGTGCATGGCGTAGGGATTCACTCGGTTGCTTAGAGGTATGGATTACTTCTTTGGGTGTTGTCGTGCTAATGGGGCACAGATCGTTCGGCCCGTTTGGGCAGTGCAATTGAGATTTGAGCAGAGTGGATGACTCTAGAGATGGTTCTAACGGATTCAAGATTTATATGTAGCAACTGAGAATTTCGGATTGGCATATGGCTAGAATCTGAGATTTGCATTGAATGGTGTCGAGACTCGTGGTATTTCTATATCATTATGGATTCTACATTTCAGTACAAGGATGGTGAAGGAAATGGATTTAGATTCATATAAGGTTTTTTCAGAGTGGGTGTCTCAATTGTGCTACTTTTGGGGTGCTTAAGAGGGAATGCATCAGCTTATGGGCCTTAGGGCGGTGTTGTTTTATGCTAGGATCTATGGTGGTGAGCTTTGGGTAAGGATCGTGGTGTTCTGGGAAGAAGGCGTGTCAAGTTGAAGGTAATTCAAAAAGAACTTAGAGAAATAAGACAGCTTAATAGTAGGTTGGATCAACACGGTAATGGATATGATCGGTTCTTTGGGTACTTATGATGTGGTGAATCCTTACAGGTGTTTTATGGCAATACTCTTTGGTTTGGCGACCTGCGTGGCTTGGTTGAGTTAGAGGATTCAATTATAATGGCTTGGTTGTGTGCAAATGGGTTTCAGCGTGTTCTCGACGATTTCTGCCATAACTTGAGATGGATTTATCTATAGGTATGAGGGGCATGTAGCGTGTTATGATTTCCTCCTAGATGGGATCAAGTGGAAGGATTCTGACTGATCGGGTATGTATTTTGTTTGTGACTCAGAGTTGATTATGAGATTCTCGTGCTTTTCATAGGATGGTATGATAGATGATGTGCGTCCTCTGGGATTGAGATTTGCATGTTTAAGGTGGCGGTTCAGTTTTGAGGGAAGGTAATGAATTTTTGACAGCATGGACGACTTTAGTCATTTAGATAAATGCTATAATTACTTGATATTGCTTGAGAAGGGTGCGCATTTATGAAGTCGCACTGTATTCTGACTTCGGATGCCTCATCGGTATCGCAGTACTCGCTAGGCTGATCGATAACTGATGTTTAGATTTTGCTATGTAGCATGGAAGAATTATAGAAGTATTTCTCGTGGAGGATGATTATGTATGAGAGATGTGTTAGCCATTCGAGTGGTGGAGTTGGGATCGACTATGGTGATTCATGTGTTCTATGGATTTGGAGACTTGGAGTCCTGAGAAGTAGATTGTTTCGGGGTTGCGGACTATGAAGCGATGGCTAAAGTTAGCTAGATGATGGTACGTGCTATGGTTATATCATTGTGGATTTTGGAGGGCTAGTTGCCTATTTGGGGATGACTGGAGTTGATTTGGGGGCCCATTGGTAGGCCCAATGGGGAGGTGTATCCCACACCAGGTCGGATTTGTTGACTCAGAACTGTTAGTGTTGAAGGGTGTGGCATTCGGTTAAAGTTGAGTTTGTTAGTGTTCTGATATGTTCTATGTGTTACTCTTCTATGCTACGAAGGGTTGTGATTTATTGGTTATATGCACACATGATGCGGTTATTTGGGCCTTGCAGCAGAATTCGAGCGAGAATATTTATTGGGGTGTTGAATGGTTGATTGTGCCTTTGTTATGTTCCTTCCTGGCCGCGGTATATTGTGTCATTTGTTTCTCCATGGTTATGGTCAGGCACTTGTGTACTTGATGTCGAATTGCCTGTGGTTGTTGATTTTGAGCATTGGGGCTCGAGGTATTTCATATGGATCAGTGTTTGGATGGGCCACGCATTGCAGCAGAGTTATGTTGGGATATGGTACTTTGTGTTAGATTCAGGTGTCTTGGTTCTACTATGTATGATGGGTTCATAGCATTGCGGTTTTGGTGGTACTTGATAAGCTTGCGAGACGGTTCTCTCATTTGAGTCATTTTCCATTTTTGGGGTGCATTTGAATTGTTGAGTATTGTTGCACGGATTGTGGCTTAAGGTTGTATTGGTGTGGCATGTCAATAGAATAGTTATGTTTGATGAGATAAGGTCATTGGTGTGACGACCCGGCCAGTCGTCTCATGAGTTACCGCTCTGTTTCCCCCCTATTTCTGCTTCATTATGCTTCGTTATCCGTGTTTTATGTGATCGAGTTGAGTAGTTTGCATTCGGAGTGGATTTGGTAAGAATTGAGACACCTAGTCTCTTTTAAGAAGGTTTAAGTTGGAAAAGTCAACTGAATGTTGACTTATTAGTTAGAGGGCTCGGATGTGAGTTCCGATGGTTCTGTTAGTTTCGAGAGGTGATTTATGACTTAGGAGTGTGATTGGAATTGGTTTTGGAGGTCCGGTGTAGAATTAGGCTTGAATTGGTGGAGTTAGTATTTTGGTGATTTTCGGTTATTAGGCGAGATTTTGATCTGAGGGTCGGAATGGAATTCCGAGAGTTGCTATAGCTTCATATGGTGATTTCGAACTTAGGCGTATGTCCAAATTTGAAATTGGAAGTCCGTAGGACAATTCAACGCATTTTGGCGAATGTTGGAAAATGGAAGATTTTTGGAAAGTTTGACCGAGGAGTTGACTTATTGATATCGGGGTCGGAATCCAATTCTGAAAATCTTCATAGGTCTGTTATGTCATTTATGACTTGTGTGCAAAATTTGAGGTCAATCAGACTCGATTTGATAGGTTTCGGCATCGAATGTAGAAGTTGGAATTTATTAGTTTCATTAGGCTTGAATTGGGGTATCATTCGTGTTTTTAGTGTTATTGGATGTGATTTGAGGCCTCGACTAAGTCCGTAATATATTTTAGGACTTGTTGGTATATCCGGACGGGGTCACGAATGACTCGGGTGCGTTTCGAAGTAGTTTCGGACCTTTTCTATCCATTTGTTTACTGCTGGTGCATCGCAGAAATTTCTGCTGCACAGAGCTTATTTTGGGAGCTTATATCTCACAATCTATAAGGAATTTGAAAATTATCAAAACATGAAAATTGTAGCCCTTTGCGTCTCAGGAAATATAAATCATTCATCATTTGGACATATGTACAGAAAGTTACGATAGATTAACCGAAACCTGGTACTGCTGTTGTTTTCCAGGCAGTGTGCATAGCAGAAATTTCTGCTGCACAGGACCGACTTTGAAAACTTATATCTCGTAATCTGTAATGAATTTAGAGATGGTCCAAGAATGAAAGTTGTAGCTCTTTGAATCTAGTTTCCAGAAATATAAACCATTTATCATTTGGACATTTGTATCAAAAGCTACAATAGATTAACCGAAGCCTGGTACTGCTGTTGTTTTCCACGCAGTGTGCATAGCAGAAATTTTTGCTGCATAGGACCGACTTTGGAAGCTTATATCTTGCAATATATAAGGAATTATGAGATGATCAAAATAACAAAGTTGTATCCCTTCGAATCTAGTTTCCAGAAAGATAAACCATTTATCATTTGGACATTTTTACAGAAAGTTATGATTGATTTACCGAAGGCTGGTACTGCAATTTTCTTCCTGGAAATAGGAGCCAAGTCGCATTTCACACATGCGACTTGCGTAGACAGAATATTTTTAAGCCTTCTTGTCCGTGTTGAGGTTCTTGAAGGAAATTAACAAGGGATTCAAGGAGAATAGATTGGAGGTAAGAATTTCGGAGCTAAAACTTGTTTATATTGTGAAATCCACCTAGAAAATCATTGAAGTCTTGCTAAAAATGGAAGAAAATAGGGCTTGTGTCACGACCCGGATTTTCCCACCCTCGGGAGTCGTGATGGCGCCTACTAGTGAAAGCTAGGCAAGCCAGTCAATCGGGTTATTTACCATTTTTCTATTTACGGATTTATTACATCACAATGACATCAACTAGATAATAGTAATTCAACAAACGAAATGGATGCAAATTTCATTCTTTACAAAATATCACCGACAAACTATCCGTAATAGACTACCCAAGATCTGGTGTCACAGTTTCACAGACTGTTTAAGAGTACTACAAACAAGGTTTTGAGGAAATAACAAAATACTGTTTCTGGACTACATAGAAGAAACAGGTACAAGAGATGGACAGGAGACACCAAGATCCGCGGACGTCTGCAAAACTACTTTGGGTCGCCTGAAAATCAAGGGCTGGAAGCTTCCTACTGTTCGACGCCTGTGGTACTGGGATCTGCACAAAAGAGTGCATAGTGTAGTATCAGCACAACCGACCCCATGTGCTGGTAAGTGCCTGGTCTAACCCCGGCGAGGTAGTGACGAGGCTAGGACCAGACTCCAGATAAACCTGTACAGTTATAAACATATACATATATATAGCAGAAAATAGAAATACATAAACAATTTAAACGGGGGAAAGAAAACATACATCGGAATAGCAGACAAATAAAGCGAAACGAATCATCAATGAATAAGAAAGAAATCTACAATTCAGCCTTTAACATAAATGAAATAAAGTACAAGCCACCTTCACCTCCAGTAACCTCTTGTTGCAGGCGTGCAACCCGTTCCCACTTACAGAAACCTCTTGTGGCAGGCGTGCCACCCGCTCCCACATATATCACATCTAGTGGTATGCGTGCCACCCGCTCCCACTTACAATATATCCTGTGGTAGGCGTACCACCCGCTCCCACTTACATAATATCTCGTGGCAGGCATGCCACCTGCTCCCACTTACAATATATCCTGTGGTAGGCGTACAACCCGCTCCCACTTACATTACATCTCGTGGCAGGCGTGCCACCCGCTCCCACTTATATTGTATCCTGTGGAAGGCGTGCCACCCGCTCCCACTTTCATCATCACAACAATCACAAGAAGTCCCGGCAAAGGAACAAAGCAACATAACAACTTCCCAGCGAGGGAGCAAACAACATCAAAACAATCATCCTGGCCAGGGGAATTCAGCTATAACCAAACCAAAATTGACTCCTATTCAGCTCGATCAATGTCAATACTCAATTAAAGTCAAAATTCTACAATTAACGTCCCAACCCAATTATCATTCTATTAAATCTAGACACGACTCCACTAATGTGACACTGGACCCTTTAAACTCCTATGAACTCCTTAGATGCTACCCACAATTTTGACACTGGACCCCTTTTGACTCCTAACAATCCTTACTCAACTAGTCTAGTTAACCATCAACTTTATACCGAATAAAAGAAGGCTAGAACCATAACCAAAAGGAACAACTAAAATGAAGAAACCTTGTGGTAGGCGTACCACCCGCCCTCAATTCACAATATCTTGTGGCAGGCGTGCCACCCGCTCCCACTTATAGTATATCATAACAAAATCAAGGATAATATTCAGCAATTCGTAACAATAGTCACACAACAATTATCCATATACGACCCACAGTCATGCGTGACACCAACGTATAGACACTCGTCACCATGAATATACGTTGTTCTCAACAAGGAGCAATTTAGCAGATAAGACACAGTTTCTAATCCCTCAAGCTAAGGTTAGAACAAACACTTACCTTGCTTTGCAATAACTTCCTAGACTTCCAACAATTCTTCGAGCCCAACCTTTTATGGATGCTCACGAACTTCAGGCGAACTCAATTGGAGCTAACAAGCTAAACTTGGTAGGGTGCCTTAACTCAACTGCAATTCTTGGCACAATTTACAGCAATTTGAGCTGGGTCTTTGGTGTTAGAGAGTGGGGTTTCTTGTAATAGATGTTGGGGTTTGAAGGGAGTGATTCTACGGTTGTTTTTTAGCTTAAATTGGGGCCATTCCCGGCGAGTTACAGCTGGTTCTTGGTGGGTTTAATTGGGGAAAGCTGGGCTGGTAAATGGGAGGTTGATGACTATATTTTTGATATGTTTTTCACGGATTTTGGGGTTGTTTCAAAGTGATTTTGGAGGTTGATTTGTTGGGGTTTGGGGGTGTTTTGGAGAGGTTTCTGAGGTAATTGGTGAAATAAGGGGGTTTTTGCATGTTAGGTTTCCTAGTTCCTATTTATAGTGAGTAAGAATTCGGAACAAATAAAAGTTCAGGTGTCCAGAATGCGATCACATTCTGGTCGCAAACTCATCATGCGGTCCGCATTTGGACCGGATTTCTGGCATGGCATTTGGCCCAAAACTCTGCCTCACTATGCGATCTCACTGTGGGATTTGCGGTCAACATTTTAGAAATGCGGTCCGCATTTCTCACCGCATTTTTGACATAAGACTTGTCCAGTTCTCTGTTCCAATCTACGATACAGGCAGCGTGATTTGCGGTTCGCATTTCAGACAACATTTCTGACATGAACCTTTGCCCAGAAATCTGTCCAAGTATGCGACGCCCATGTAAGATATGCGATCCGCATGTTAGAAATGCGACCACATATCCTGCATTACTTACCTTTTTGAACTCTTTTCTTAATTATTGGATTCTTATACCTCATACCCTGCAAAAATGTTAAAAATTGCATAATTACGAAGAGGGATTTGCACTTAAAACAAGCCAACTCTAAACAATTAGTATCTTATGTGTTTCTACAACACCTCAGGCCGTTACATTCTCCCCCTCTAAGACAACCGTTCGTCCGCGAACGGGCAGGATAAAGAAGTACCTGAGTCGGGGAAAAGATGTGGATAACGGCTCCGCATACCGGACTCGGACTCCCAGGTCGATGCCTCAGGAGGCTGACCTCTCCACTGAACACGAATAGAAGGAAAACTTTTCGATCTCAGCTGACGGACTTGTCGGTCTAGAATGGCTACCGGTTTCTCCTCATAAGAAAAGTCCTTGTCCAGCTGAATGGTGCTGAAATCTAGCATGTGAGTTGGGTCGCCGTGATATTTCCGGAGCATGGACACATGAAAAACTGGATGCACGCTTGATAAGCTTGGCGGCAATGCAAGCCTATAAGCCATCTCCCCCACTCGATCAAGAATTTTGAACAGACCAATGAACCTAGGGCTAAGCTTGCCCCTCTTCCCAAGTCTCATCACGCCTTTCATAGGCGACACCCGGAGTAATACCCGCTCACCAACCATAAAGGACATATCTCGTGCCTTACGATCCGCATAGCTCTTTTGCCTGGACTGAGCCATACGAAGCCTTTCCTAAATGATTTTGACCTTGTTCAAGGCCTCCTGAACCAGATCTGTGCCTAGCAACCGAGCCTCTCCCGGCTCAAACCACCCAATCGGAGTTCGACACCGCCTACCATATAATGCTTCATAGGGAGCCATCTGAATGCTCGACTGGTAGCTGTTATTGTAGGCGAACTATGCTAATGGCAAAAACTGGTCCCACGACCCTCCAAAGTCAATGACACAAGCTCGGAGCATATCCTTCAATATCTGAACAGTCCGCTCGGACTGTCCGTCTGTCTGAGGATGAAATGCTGTGCTCAATTCAACCTGGGTGCCCAACTCCCGCTGGACTGCCTTCCAGAAATGCGAAGTAAATTGCGTACCCTGGTCCGAAATAATAGATACTGGCACACCATGAAGGCGAACAATCTCCCGAATATAAATCTCGGCTAACCTCTCAAATGAATAGGAGACTGCCACTGGGATGAAATGTGCTGACTTGGTCAGCCTATCAACGATGACCCAAATTGCGTCGAACTTCTTCCAGGTTTGCAGAAGTCCAACAACGAAATCCATAGTGATCCGTTCCCACTTCCACTCGGGGAGTTCAATTCTCTGGAATAGTCCACCAGGTCGCTGATGTTCGCACTTAACCTGCTGGCAGTTCAAACACCGAGCCACATATGCAACTATATCCTTCTTCATCCTACGCCACCAATAATGTTGTCGCAAATCCTGGTACATCTTTGTGGCGCCTGGATGAAGAGAATACCTGGAGCTATGGGCCTCCTCCAGAATCAATTCCTGAATTCCCTCTACATTGGGCACACAAACTAGACTCTGTAATCTCAAATTTCCATCGTCACCTAAGGTGACCTGCTTGGCACCTCCACGTTGCACCGTGTCCCTAAGGGCACACAAATGAGGATCATCAAACTGTCGATCACGTATTCGTTCCAGCAATGAAGAATGAGCGACCGTGTAAGCTAATACCCGATTCGGATCAGAAATGTCCAATCTCACAAATTGATTGGCCAAAGTCTGAACGTCCAAAGCAAGTGTTCTTTCACTGACAGAAATATAGGCAAGACTGCCTATACTGGCCGATTTTCTACTTAAGGCATCGGCCACCATGTTGGCCTTTCCCGGGTGATATAAGATAGTGACATCATAGTCCTTTAACATCTCCAACCACCTCCTCTGCCTCAAATTTAACTCCTTTTGCTTGAACAGGTACTGAAGGCTCTTATGGTCCGTGAACACCTCACACGGCACGCCATATAAGTAGTGCCTCCAAATCTTCAAGGCGTGAATTATGGCCGCCAATTCTAAATCATGCACCGGATAATTTTTCTCATGAACCTTCAACTGCCTCGAAGCATAGGCAATGACCTTGCCCTCTTGCATTAACACTGCACCAAGCCCAATACGAGAGGCATCACAATAAACTGTGTAAGGCCCCGAGCCTGTGAGCAAGACTAACACTGGTGTTGTGGTCAGAGCTATCTTGAGCTTTTGAAAGCTCGCCTCATACTCATCCGACCACCTGAACTGGGCACCTTTTTGGGTCAACTTGGTCATCGGGGCTGCAATAGATGAAAACCCCTCCATAAACCGGCGATAGTATCCTGCCAATCCCAAGAAACTCCGGATCTCCGTAACTGATGCCGGCCTAGGCCAGTTCTTGACTTCCTCGATCTTTTCCGGATCAACCTGAATACCCTCTACTGATACAATATGTCCCATAAATGTAACCGAACTCAACCAGAATTCACACTTTGAAAACTTAGCATACAACCGACTATCCCTCAGAGTCTGAAGAACCACTCTGAGATGTTGTGCATGCTCCTTCTGGCTGCGGGAATATACCACGATGTCGTCGATGAAAACTAACACAAACGAATCCAGGTAAGGTCTGAACACTTGGTTCATCAAGTCCATAAAAGCTGCTGGGGAATTTGTCAACCCGAAGGACATCACCAAGAATTCATAATGCCCGTACTGAGTGCGGAAAGCTGTTTTAGGGACATCGGATGCCCTAATCCTCAATTGATGGTAACCAGACCTCAAATCAATCTTTGAAAATACCCTGGCACCCTTGAGCTAATCAAACAAATCATCGATCCTCGGCAATGGGTACTTATTTTTTATTGTAACCTTGTTCAACCGCCGGTAATCGATGCACATTCTCATTGACCCGTCCTTCTTTTTAACAAAACCACCGGTGCACCCTAAGGAGAAACACTGGGTCTAATGAAACCCTTCTCGAGCAAGTCTTGCAACTGCTCTTTCAATTCTTTTAACTCTGGTGGGGCCATGCGGTACGGAGGGATAGAAATGGGTTGAGTGCCCAGAGCCACATCAATGCAAAAGTCAATATCCCTGTCGGGTGGCATCCCCGGCAGGTCGGATGGGAAAACCTCGGAAAACTCACGAACCACGGGCACAGACTCAATAGAGAGGACTTCAGCACTGGAATCACGAACATGAGCCAGATAAGCCAAACACCCCTTCTCGACCATACATCGAGCCTTCACATAAGAGATAATGCTACGGGTGGGATGACCAGGAGTCCCTTTCCACTCCAAAAGAGCATACCCGGTAAAGCTAAGGTCACAGTCTTGGTATGGCAGTCCAGGATGGCGTCGTATGGTGATAAGTCAGTCCATCCCTAATATGACATCAAAATAAACCATGTCTAAAAGCAATAAGTCTACACGGGTCTCAAGACCCCCAATCACTACCACACAGGAACGATGGACTCGATCTACCATAATGGATTCACTCACCGGGGTAAACACATAAACAAGAACACCCAATGAGTCGCTAGGCATGGCCAGATACGGTGCAAAATAAGATGAGACATATCAGTAGGTAGACCCTGGATCAAATAATGCCGAAGCATCATTATCACAAACCAGAACCATACCTGTAATCACTGCATCTGAAGCCTCTGCCTCGGGCCGGGCTGGGAAAGCATAACATCGGGGCTGAGCCCCACCACCCTGAGCCACATCTCTAGGACGGCCTGCTGCTGGCTGGCCCCTACCTCTGCCGACCTGAGCTCCACCTCCAGTACCTCTACCTCTACCTCTAGCACCTCTACCCCCACCTCTAGCTAGCTGGGCGGGCTGCGGAACATCTAGTGCCTGTGTCATAGCACGAGAATCCTGGTGTGGGGAATTGCTTAAGGCACGACGGCAATACCTAGCAGTGTGCCTCGTGTCGCCACACATGTAACAAGCCCTAGGCTGCCGAATCTGGAAACTTTATAGCAATTGTGCACTGATAGACTGCTGATCGGGATACTGCATCTAAGAACCGCGGTTACCTGAATCACTGTGAGAAACCTGGAGAGCTGACTGAAAGGGCCTAGGAGGATGGCCTCTACCATATGAATCTCTGCTTCCAGACGAAGTACCAATGAATCTGCCTGAATGACGGGGTCTCTTATCCGACCCATGACCACCTCCATGCGATAGAACCATCTCGACTCTGCGGGCCACATTGATCGCCTCCTGGAAGGTAATCTCACTACCAGTTTCCCTAGCCATCTGAAGGCGAATTGGCTGAATGAGATCGTCAATAAATCTCCTCACCCTCTCCCTCTCTGTAGGAATTATGATGAGAGCATGCCGAGCCAAGTCGATGAACCTGGACTCATACTGGGATCCATGTTAAAGGCGCTCAAACTGCCTCCAATAAGCCTCTCTCTGAATGACGGGGAGAAACTTCTCCAAAAACAACTCTGTAAACTGCTCCCAAGTGAAAGATGGCAAACCGGCTGGCTTAGTCAAGCAATAATCCCTCCACCAAGTCTTGGCGGATCCAGATAGGCGAAATGGCGCAAAATCTACCCCGTTGGTCTTAACAATACCCATATTCCTGAGGACCTCATGGCAGCTGTATGGGAAGTCCTGGGGGTCCTCCGAAGAAGCACCGCTAAAGGTAGTAGTGAAGAGCTTGGTGAACCTATCCAGTCTCCACAAAGTATCGACCACTACTACTCCCGGTTGAACTGTCATAGCTGGCTGAACTGCTGGGACCTGAGCCTGGGGGGCTACTTGCTTCGGAGTACGAGTAGCAGTAGTCTGAGCCTCTTCTCCAGCCTGAGGAGTGGCTGGTGCTGCAGGAACCAAGCCCGCTCGGGTGACATTTTCCATGAAGCCCACCAACCGGACCAAAGCGTCCTAAAGAACTAGGGTAGCAATAAACCCCTCCGGGACCTGAGCTGGGCCCACCGGAACTGCTGGGGCCGGAACCTCCTCATCAAGATCAATATGAGGTTCCACCACTGGTGCTGCTGCAGGAGGTTGAGTCCTGCCCCTACCTCGACCCCAAACACGACCTCCACCTCGCCCTCTGCCTCGCATGGGAGCTATTGCTTGGGGCTCGAGCTGCGGAGCGATAGATGAGGAAGCGCGCATTCTCGCCATCTGCGAAAGAACAGAGTAGGAACCAAATTAACATTTGACAGGCAATCCGCACGACAAGAATGAACAAACGTGAAATTTTTTTCTGACTCTGTAGCCTCTGGGGGATAAATACAGACGTCTCCGTACCGATCCCTCAGACTCTACCGAGCTTGTCTGTGAACTGTGAGGGCTATGTAAACCTAGGGCTCTGATACCAACCTGTCACGATCCGGATTTTCCCACCCTCGGGAGTTGTGATGGCGCCTACTAGTGAAAGCTAGGCAAGCCAGTCAATCGGGTTATTTACCATTTTTCTATTTACGGATTTATTACATCAAAATGACATCAACTAGATAACAGTAATTCAACAAACGAAATGGATGCAAATTTCATTCTTTACAAAATATCACCGACAAACTATCCGCAATAGACTACCCAAGATCTGGTGTCACAGTTTCACAGACTGTTTAAGAGTACTACAAACAAGGTTCTAAAGAAATAACAAAATACTGTTTCTGGACTATATAGAAGAAATAGGTGCAAGAGATGGACAGGAGACACCAAGATCCGCGGACGTCTGTAGAACTACCTTAGGTCGCCTGAAAATCAAGGGCTAGAAGCTTCCTACTGTTCGAAGCCTGCGGTACTGGGATCTGCACAAAAGAGTGCACAGTGTAGTATCAGCACAACCGACCCCATGTGCTGGTAAGTGCCTGGTCTAACCCTGGCGAGGTAGTGACGAGGCTAGGACCAGACTCCAAATAAACCTGTACAGTTATAAACATATACATATATACAGCAGAAAATAGAAATACATAAACAATTTAAACGGGGGAAAGAAAACATACATCGGAATAGCAGACAAATAAAGCGAAACGAATAATTAATGAATAAGAAAGAAATATGCAATTCAGCCTTTAACACAAATGAAATGAAGTACAAGCCACCTTCACCTCCAGTAACCTCTTATTCCAGGCGTGCAACCCGTTCCCACTTACAGTAACCTCTTATGGCAGGCGTGCCACCCGCTCCCACATATATCACATCTCGTGGCAGGCGTGCCACCCGCTCCCACTTACAATATATCCTGTGGTAGGCGTACCACCCGCTCCCACTTACATTACATCTCGTGGCAGGCGTGCCACTCGCTCCCACTTATATTGTATCCTGTGGCAGGCGTGCCACCCGCTCCCACTTTCTTCATCACAACAATCACAAGAAGTCCGGGCAAGGGAACAAAGCAACATAACAACTTCCCAGCGAGGGAACAAACAACATCAAAACAATCATCCTGGCCAGGGGGATTCAGCTATAACCAAACCAAACTTGACTCCTATTTAGCTCGATCAATGTCAGTACTCAATTAAAGTCAAAATTCTACAATTAACCTCCCAACCCAATTATCATTCTATTAAATCTAGACACGACTCCACTAATGTGACACTGGACCCTTTAAACTCCTACGAACTCCTTAGACGCTACCCACAATTTTGACACTGGACCCCTTTTGACTCCTAACAATCCTTACTCAACTAGTCTAGTTAACCATCAACTTTATACCGAATAAAAGAAGGCTAGAACCATAACCAAAAGGAACAACTAAAATGAAGAAACCTTGTGGTAGGCGTACCACCCGCCCTCAATTCACAATATCTTGTGGCAGGCGTGCCACCCACTCCCACTTATAGTATATCGTAACAAAATCAAGGATAATATTCAACAATTCGTAACAATAGTCACACAACAATTATCCATATACGACCCACAGTCATGCGTGACACCAACGTATAGACACTCGTCACAATGACTATACGTTGTTCTCAACAAGGATCAATTTAGTAGATAAGACACGGTTTCTAATCCCTCAAGCTAAGGTTAGAACAAACACTTACCTTGCTTTGCAATAACTTCCTAGACTTCCAACAATTCTTCGAGCCCAACCATTTATGGATGCTCACGAACTTCAGGCGAACTCAATTGGAGCTAACAAGCTACAACTTGGTAGGGCGCCTTAACTCAACTGCAATTCTTGGCACAATTTGCAGCAATTTGAGCTGGGTCTTTGGTGTTAGAGAGTGGGGTTTCTTGTAATAGATGTTGGGGTTTGAAGGGAGTGATTCTACGGTTGTTTTTCAGCTTAAATTGGGGCCATTCCCGGCGAGTTACAGCTGGTTCTTGGTTGGTTTAATTGGGGAAAGCTGGGCTGGTAAATGGGAGGTTGATGACTATATTTTTGATATGTTTTTCACGGATTTTGGGGTTGTTTCAAGGTGATTTTGGAGGTTGATTTGTTGGGGTTTAGGGGTGTTTTGGAGAGGTTTCTGAGGTAATTGATGAAATAAGGGGGTTTTTGCATGTTAGGTTTCCTAGTTCCTATTTATAGTGAGTAAGAATTCGGAACAAATAAAAGTTCAGGTGTCCAGAATGCGATCACATTCTGGTCGCAAACTCATCATGCGGTCCGCATTTGGACCGGATTTCTGGCATGGAATTTGGCCCAAAACTCTGCCTCACTCTGCGATCTCACTGTGGGATTTGCGGTCCGCATTTCTCACCGCATTTTTGACATAAGACTTGTCCAGTTCTCTGTTCCAATCTGCGATACAGGCAGCGTGATTTGCGGTTCGCATTTCGGACATGAACATTTGCCCAAAAATCTATCCAAGTATGCGACACCCATGTAAGATATGCGGTACGCATGTTAGAAATGCGACCGCATATCCTGCATTACTTACCTTTTTGAACTCTTTTCTTAATTATTGGATTCTTATACCTCATACCCTGCAAAAATATTAAAAATTTCATAATTACAAAGAGGGATTTGCACTTAAAACAAGCCAACTCTAAACAATTAGTATCTTATATGTTTCTACAACACATCGGGCCGTTACAACTTGTTATTTTGAAATTTTAACTGGGTATTTGGAGGACCATTTGGGGTCGGAATTGAGAACTTTTGATATGTACGAACTCCTTGGGAGATAAGGAACCCGTTGATGTGAAAATTTCTGAGCTTCAAGAGGTGGGCCCGGGGCTCGGGTTTTTCTAATTTCGGAAATTTTGGTATTTTTTGATTGTTTTCGCTTGGGCTTTGTCCCCTCAGCATATTGTGACATATTCATTCTGATTTTGGATAGATTCGTCGCGCGTGGAGGCCAATTCGAATGGCAAAGGTATCGCGGGCTAGGGATTTAGCCGGTTCGAGGTGAGTAGTGATTGTAAATGATGTTTTGAGGGTTTGAAACCCCGAATTGTACATCGTAGTGCTATATTGAGGTGAGACACGCGCTTGATGATGAGGGTGGGGTCGTTTACTACTGGGGATTGTGACTTGGTCCGTCCCGATTGATGATTTTTACCGCGTATTTGACCGAATCTTATTTGTTATCATCATGATTTGGGCTGATTGCCATATTTGGGCTTCGTGCCAATTATTTGAACCCGAGGGGTTGGTATTGTTTTGAGATTTGAGCCCGAGGGGCTGGTACTGTTCTGCGATATTGCCCGAGGGGCGGATTTGTTGATACTGAGCCCGAGGGGCGATGTTCTATTTTTTTTTTACTTCACATTGTTTACCTGAAAAATTATATGTTTTACCTGTTGAAAGGATATTTTACTTGATTTCTCACTAATTTACTATTTTCAAATGATGTTTACTGCTTCATTATAGAATGCCTTATGCTTTACGTGCTTTCTTACTTTCAGTCATTATTTATATTTATTACTCACTGGGTCGGAGTACTCACATTACTCCCTGCACCATGTGTGTAGATTCAGGTGTTGTTGGTTCCGCTACGGAGTGCCGACTCCTCCCGTCCAGGCGGTGATTCAGAGACTACGAGGTAGCTATTGGCGTCCGAAGCCCCGTATCTCCCTTATCTTATCGTTTCCATGTTTTTCAAATAGTTGTGCCAGATATTGTATTTAGTGGACTTGTATCAGGATCCATAGTTACTCATGACTTGTGACACCCCAGTTTGGGCGGTGTCAGGATGGTTTCTATTATAGTTAGCTATATTTCCGCGAATTATTGCTACTAAATCATGCTTATATTGTTTTCATGTTAATTAACTGCTTAAAATGAGATTTTGGTTAAATTGGCTGGCCTTGTCTTCACGAGAGGCGCCATCACGACCGGGTTCGATTTTAGGGTCGTGACAATTGGACCTAGAATGGATGCTATCAGATTTGATTGCGGTATGTTTGGAAGAATCATATCGGAAGTCAGCTTAGGATTTGGCTTGGGTTCTTGTCGGCGAGAGAGGGCTCCAGGACCTGTTGATCTGATACGTGGTCGTGATTTTCTACATGTTTCTTTCATCATCGGTAGAGTACGAAGGGTTGGAATGAGGTTTTACTTGATATGAGGTATATTGCTGATTGCTATGATCGAGAATTATAGCTACGAGTATGTGGGTTGTGTGGTATATCATGTGATTACGTCTTGGGTTATGGTTATGGCTAGATACAGCTTGTTCAGACATATAAAATGTATAGATGCGAGATTCGGGTCTTGTGAGGAATTCCAGATGTTGGAAATTGGGTTCTAAGGCTTATGAACTAAGGTTGAATTAAGGATCTTCAGTTATGTTGT
Organism: Nicotiana obtusifolia; assembly: GCA_002018475.1. Lineage (NCBI taxonomy): Eukaryota > Viridiplantae > Streptophyta > Magnoliopsida > Solanales > Solanaceae > Nicotiana > Nicotiana obtusifolia. The sequence goes on along the minus strand of MCJB01052763.1, from coordinate 194,501 downwards.
GTTGTCAGACTTATATGGGTTGGGGTGACGTGGGCTCACTCTGGGTATGTGCATGGTAAGGTTACACAGCAATTTGATGGCTTGGGAATGACTTTGGGCACGTTCGAGGACGAATGTATATTTAAGTGGTGGAAAATGTAACAACCCAACCGGTCGTTTTGAACATTAGCAATTCGTTCAGCTATTTGGAGTCTTGATTAGCTTTGTATGATGTACTATGACTTGTGTGTATCGTCAGTTTTGGACTTCAGGTGTTTCGGAATTAGTTTGGAAGAATGAATTTCATGTTTGAAGCTTTAAGTTGGAAGAGTTGATAAAGTTTGACTTATAAGTATTTGACCTTGGTTCGGAGTTTTGATGGTTACATTAGGTCAGGATGGTGATTTTGGACTCAGGCGTACACTCGGATTTTGAATATTTCTTGAAGGTTTCAGCAATAATTGGCGAATGTTGGAAATTTGAAGGTTTTGAATGTTCATAAGTTTGACCAAGAGTTGACCTTGATGATATTGGGTTTGAATTGTTGTTCCGAAAATTGGAATAGGTTTTTTATGTCATTTGGGACTTGTGTGTAAAATTTGAGTTCATTCCGGGGTGATCTGATATGTTTCAGCACGAGTTTTGGAAATTGAACGTTCAAAAGTTTATTAAGATTGATTTGAGGCGTGATTCATAGTTTTGGTGTTAATATGTGTGATTTGAGGCCCCGGTAGGTCCGTGTTATGTTATGGGACTTGTTGAAATATTCGGATAGGGTCTCGAGGGGCTTGGGCGTGATTCGGATTATTTTCTAACCATTTTTCTTCGTAATTGAATTGCTGTTTTTTGCTGTTGTCTGGTGCATCAAGTGGTCTTCGCGATTGTGAAGTAGGTGATGCGATCACATAAAGGAAAAATCTGGAGCCGGGCAGTTTCTTAATTGCTGTCATGATTCAATGACCGCGTTGACGTAGCTTGGCATTGGATAAAGTACGCGTTGGCACAGGAGAGGCCGCGTTCGCATAGAGCTGAGGCGAGAAGCTGGGAGCTGGAAATTCTTCAACGCATTCGCAAAAGACGGGATGCGTTCGTGAAGGTTGGGTGCCTGTGTGCTTCGTGTTCGCATGGGTAATTTCGCGATCACGTAGCGTATTGTTGGAGGCAGTGGAGTTTGTTCTTCGCGATTGCGAAGGATGTCTTGTTATTGCGAAGTGTGGTTTTGTTCTGTTATTATAAGTACTCTATTTTTGGGGTTTTAGCCATTTTATCATAGTTGGAGCTATGGAACTCAGATTGAGATGAATTTTGAAGCGATTTTCACCATATAGATTGGAGTAAGTGTTCTCTACTCAATTTTGATTTTATTTCATGAATCTATCTTTGTTTTTGACATTATTCTTATGATTTCAAGAAGGAAATTAGGGGTTTTTTTCAAAAATTTCATAAAGTGAATTTTCGAGTTTTGAACATCGATTCAGAGTCGAATTTGAGTGAAACTAATATTGTTGGACTCGTAATGGAGTGGGTTGCCGGATTTCGTGAGTTTTGTCGGGTTTAGAGCTGCAGGCCCGGGTTTGACTTGTAGGTTGACTTTGTTCTTTTGATTAAAGATTCGACCTTTATCGATTGGGTTAGTTTCCTTTGGCATTATTTGATATTTTTGAGTTGCTTAAGGATAGTTTCGAGCCGTTCAGAGGTCGGTGTACACGGGATGGCATTTCTACAGCATTGTTCGGCTTGCTCGGTGTTGGATTTGGCTTGTTTGAGGTAAGTAACACTTCTAAACTTGGTGCTGAGGGTATGAACCACTAAATTTACGTGTTATGTGTTTGGTGATGAGGTGACGCACATGCTAGGTGATGGGCATGTGGGCGTGTACCGTGCGAATTATGACTAGATTAATTCTATGGTACTGTGTAGTGACGTAATCTTGTTTCTATCCATGAAATTTCTACGTGCTAGTGTATGAACTATGATCCATGTTAGAATACATATTAGGCTATATTCTTACCTGTTGGGACCCACTGAGGTCATTTCTGCTATAGAGTTACTTGCTTAAATTGGAATTACATACTCAGTCATACTCATTCAATGCATATCATATCTCGGTCTTTGTTATCATTTGTCTCACATCATATTATCATTGTTTGGGATGACCGGCATGAGACCTATGAGGCCGAGAGACTGGAAAGATTGATCACTGACTGATTGCCGAGTGCCGAGTGCGAGTGCCGAGCGATTGTAAGGACATAGTGACTGTGAGGACTGAGTGACTGGGAGGACCGGATGACTGAGTGAATTGATGCTCTGAGAGTATGCATATTATTTTATCACTGTGTTTCATTACAGTTGGCATGCATAACTGACATATAGGAACATAGATATACTTTCCTCATGCCATCTGATAATCATCCTTTCTGTTATTGAATGTTTTTGGAAAAACTCACAGTTTTCTGATACACTCATATTTTGGTGATTTCGGTGAATGATTTGGATTGTTACTATTATACCTGAAAAGCGTGTCAATTTTTCGTGACTGTAAACGAGTTGAGCATCATATCTTTTAGTTATTACTTGTACTACTTTATTTATACTGTTACCGTTGATACCTAATTTTGCCCTCATATTTTTATAAATATCATATATACTTTCAAAATATCATTTTTTGCATCATCACCAATTTACAAGAGTCATATATGTATTTTCTATTATTTTTTATAATATTTAAAGGCGTTAAAATAAAAATTCTTGCATTTAAATTGTTCAAATATTAATTAATTGTCCTTTGAAATTATATTTGTGATGAACTAATCATCCAAATTTATTATTACACCCACATATATGTTTTATAACATTTTACTTCATTTTTATATAATTACATTTGTATTTTTAGCTATTTACATAATTTTTATAATAATAGCCTGTATTCTATACATGATTATATTTTTGATATTATTTATGCTAAAATAGCATTTTTATATTCTTATAATGTTAAGGTATTATTTTAAAATATTTTAATACATAATTAATATTTTTATTATTTATTAATTACTTTTGATAAATTATTTTCTACAAATTTTGTATATTTAATTAATAGCCAATATAGGGCTAATTTTCGGACCAAATTACAGGCTCAAATATCCAGCCCACTTCTTTGATCCCTCAGCAGCCCATCCAAATGACCAATTACCTTTGACCCGCCCAGTTTCCTATTTAATCTTGGCCATTGATCTCAAATGATCAACGATCCATATAAGTCTCCTATTCTCCTTATATTCCCATAGCCAAAACCTAAAGACCATTCCCCCCCAACCGGCCTCCTTTGCACTCTCTCTACTCCTCTCTTCTTCATCATGAACCCTAGCCACCATATCTCCAAATCCTCTCCAAATCTGTCGCCAAAATGGAATCAATCCATGATTCACTTTCCTATTTTGTGATACTTCGCTATTGTGTATGCGTCTGTGGTGTTACTTAGTTCTTGCCCTATTTTTGGCAAGAACTACATTTCAAAATCAGGCCATATTGACTTTGATCTTCAAGGATTCAAACGGTATTTCGTCTACAATACACTTGAAAGGAGGAGATTCTTGCACTCCTAGTTCGATTAACAGTTGGTTGAACACAACTATGGTTTGATATCTCCATCTCCTTGACCGCTTCTGATTACATGAGATCTTTTCTTTCCTTTTCTATGTTTAAATTGATTGTTTTCCATGATTATCTATTAAAATTGATCGCTCTATAAACCCCCTTTCCCTGCTTACCCTCTAAGTCTGAACGACTACTGCTACAACTACTACTACCACTATTCTCCCACTCTCATTCATCCTATACTATTTTGAGATTTTAATTTTTGGCCAGCTGACAGCCAAGGCCACCAGATTAACCTCCTCCAGTGCAAGCACTATTCGGGGCTCATTTTAAGGCTCCTGTGTGCTTTGAAGCACTAGGGGTTTGGGGTTTCATCGTTTTCTAGTAATCGCAACTGTTCTTGAGATTTTTGAGTTCTTCATCCTTTGTTTAGTTTGTTCATAACTGGTTAGTATCTTATACTCTCGTAATTTCATTAGTCTATGATTGTGTGCATTTCTTTGGGTGTTTAATGTTATGCCACTTCAAGCCTGCTCTAATTCTAATTTTTCGCATAGTTAGCTAAGTTGATTCATGATGTTTACTTTGTTTATAATTAAACCTGATTAATGTTTATCGCACTTTGTTTGGTCCCCTGGAAAATTATGTCTGCCCAGAATTGTTTTCTTACTGTTGAATCCCTTATGCATTACCTGTTGTTCTGCTGCAAATTATGTGATGGCACTGTCTAAGTTCTTAACCTAGTATGCTCTTCCTTGACATTACTAGCCTCAATGCATGCCCATTGTAGATGTCCAACTTTATTAATTGCTTATCTTCACGTTTAAGTCTAATTGATTACTCATGACTGTTGCTTATCATGAATCCCTGAGTAAGAATCTCCTAGGAAATTAATGCATGCCCAGATTTTATTGGAATTTTTCTATGCTAAATCTTTCATGTATACCTGCTATTTCCCTGAAATCAACTTTTGATTATATGAATCCTTTATGCCAATATTGTTGCAATGTCAAGGCGGACTTGTTCTTTGCTTTAATGTTGTGTGCTCACTGATCGTTTGAGACTACTAGGGTGAATTCAAATCCATATCTAGTTTACTTCTCTATATGTCGACTAAGACGCATCCCTGCCCTCTTCACATGATGCCTGCTTACTTTATTTACCTGAAAGTTAGCCTCTTCTCATCTGAATGCTTAGCTATTGTATTTAAAACCTTTGTGTGGTAAATTATATTTGCCTGAATATTTCACATGTTAAGCTCTGAAAGTTAGTTGTTCTCATTAGACTCTTATGTTGAAGCTTCCATGTTAAGGTTGTATCTTACTGGTTCTTGTCTATGACATTACTAGATTTGCATGTTCAAACCCCTACCTAAAGCTCTTTAAGATAGTTTTGGACCATGCTTTGTTTTGAAACTTTGTCTGAAATAACCATGTTGCTCTTAAACTCCGTTTCTGGAATGAAAACCATAAACTTGCCTCATATATGCTTTGTGTGCCTTCCAATTTAGTATGATCCTGTCTATATATCTTGGCTAGAACTGCTGTTAGTCAAAACTTTAAGAACTAAGTGTTTAAAGCTTGGAAGCTATTTAATTAATTCAATGTGTAGTTTGTTATCGGTATGGCAAAATTTGGCATCCATTTGAGTAAGTAAGTTATTCGTTTGGGCCTGGTATGTTGGGCCGGCCTTTGGTACTGAGGGTTCGAAGTATATTGTCTGCACTTATAGTTTGGGCCTGCTGTCCGCATGGAGTCCAAATCCTATTTGAAGGCCCAGATATATTACTGAATTATTCTACATTTGTATTGGGCCTGTAATTATGTAAAATAATCTGTAACAACTTGTAAAACTGAATGATGGGAAAATTCGTGAAAAGGGCGTTGGGGTATTCTAGTGCTTGCATAAAATGGTAGAAAACATGTCTATAGGGTCTATGTGTTTTATTTGCTATTTCATTTAGTATGCCTTATTTGTTATTTCGTTTAGCGTGCTTTATTTCTGTACTCTAATAGAATCATGCCTATAGGAATCACACACTTCACTCATACACCATTCAAAGCATGTTAGTACTCGCCACACCTGTTTTCTAAGTCTATTACTGTGCACACTTAGACAACATGCCTATAGAATACAATAACGTTGTTTTGCTAATTCTCATTTAGATACTATGTCTATAGGATTTTGAATAATCAACCGGTCACTTCTATTGTCTTGGTATGTTGTTAACCTGGATATCACGACAACAGGGTCTTTATTAATTAATCAACTACTTTGTTACTTCATTGTGTTACCAAACATAGAAATCATGCCTATAAGGATAAAATATAAAGTCAATTGCGTCTATCCACTGTTAGAAATCCTGCCTATAGAATATAGTCACTCGCATAAGAAGTTGTTAATTCTGGGCTCTTGAAGTTATTTTACTGCCCTATTGCGCAATATTTAGATATCATGCCTATAGGGTTGTAATGCCTTAATTTGCAAATATGTTAGCCTAAAGCTGCACTGCTGCCTGTATAATACTAAAAATTAGAATCGCCTAGAAACCATGCCTATAGGAGTTAACGACTATAATGTTTCTTAACTCTGAAATTGGCTACTGCCTAAATCTGTCGCGTGCATTTGTTGTTTATGTGTGGGTTTAACTTGAGCCTTTTCTTGCATTTATGTGACGTCCTATATGTTTTGAATGAGCGCTAGTTTATCATATTTGAGCATCCTAAGTAAAGTCTAGAACCACCCAAATAGCAGGTCCAAAGCCTCCTGGACCATAGGTATGGGACGGGTAGTGCACACATAGAACGCGGTTTAGAATTGAACTAGAACACTTCAGGTAAAGAACTTTAACATTGTAATTGGGTAGTAGGAGATGATAGTTTGTGCCTGCTGAATAATATGAGCAACCCCTACCCAAAGGGAGTTGCAGAGTATTATTTATGTTGCACGGAGTGATCCTTTAGGCTAAAAAATATAGGACCCCCCTCCTTTATATTGTTCATATTAGTCGTTGAATTTAGAGTAATTGAGTTGTATCATGTAACCTCTAAAGACTTGTACTGATTATCTATATAACTTAATTGTTGTTCCATTTCCTTTACACTTGTTCATAATAGAACCTTTAAATTCTTTGTCTTCCCTCACTTATATGATCACATAAGATAATTATAATCTAATAATCCACATAGTATGAACTTCGGCTGGGACCCACAATTGTGGACCTCGAAAGGTTGCTAACACCTTCTCTTTGAGGTAATTTGAGCCCTTACCCGATCTTTGGTGAAGTCGACTAGTTCTAATTAGAGTTATTTGCAAATAGGTGCCCTAGCGCACCTTAAAATTTTTAGGTGGAGACTCTTCTCTTTTAATACCTATTTAAAAGAGTTTTCACGCGCCGAAACCCGCTTTCGAGAGAAAAAGGGGTGCGACAGCATGACGACACTGCTGGGGATTTACACTTAGGCTCTTAACATAACGAAGTTGACTTGTGCGGATCATTTGATGACATGAACATCCACTTCCCTTATTTTCTTCATTTGTTTAAATTGCTATGACATGCATATCCCTTTCTCTATTTTCCTTTATCTAAATTTCTATGACATGAAACAGACCTTCCATGTTTCCCTTTATTGCTATGACATGTACAAGACTGCTATATCATGTTTCTCCCATCCCTAACCCTTTATTTGTTTCATTTAATTCTCGCACGTTTTCATGAGTTAAACTAACTTCCCTCTTTTGTCTTTCCTTTTTTCTTTTCTTTCTCTTGTTCATCTTTATTACTTACTATTTTTATGCACTTTTATCATGTAAATATTTGGCAACGTGTTACTAATTTGCATAAATCATACTTTCAACATCATACTCTACTCGTGCTTATAATCAACATAACAATGCTTGATGAGTGTCCGCGTTTTCCTAAAAATACCCTTTTTAAACCGAAAAGGCTTATTTGTGGTAGACTAGACGTACCGTGCCTTTCCCTCTCAAGTTGTTCACTTGAGAATACCCGTGTAGACCTCTCTAGAAATCCATACTCTTATTTGAAATGTACATGCATCACGTTAACCTAGTACGGACTGAGACGTCATTGACGTAACAGTCCTCTTAGATGAACCTTGTCCAAAGTCCAATAGGATTTCCATAATCCTAAAGGACACCATCATATTACGTGCATTACTTGGAGAAAACGTTTCAACATGCTGATCATTATTGTGTAAATAGTTGAATCTGGAGGGGGGAAGGGCTTACTTTTATTTATCTATAGAAAATGAAGCACGAAATCCCCAGGTTCGGTATGGTCCAGAATATCCCACCTTTGCTAATGGGGGAAAGACCTTGCACCTTGTGACAAAAAGCATGTGAGGAGAGTACTTGGTGACCTACCATCTTTGTTGAACATTCTACCAAACAGGGAACTAATCGGGGCTGCTACCATGTTCTTGGATGAGAAGAGAGTTGTTTTTCGATTTGGAAATATAGAAATGACTCCTCTCCTGGAAGAAATAGGGGGTTTCTCTAGGTTACCACGGGATAGTCCAGGACTATTGGTGCCCGAGAATCACACTCCACGCGGTTTTCTGAATATGTTGGGTTTTAAGAAGAATGACGAGTTGGTATGTCTGAAGAAATCATACATCCCCTTTGAATTTATCTAGGGTGAGTCATTCGATTAGATTTGAGCTTGTTCGTGTTCTGGTATGTTCTATGTGTTACTCTTCTATGCTACGAAGGGTTGTGATTGTTGGCCATAACCACACATGGTGTGGTTCTATTTGGGCCTTATAGAGGAATTTGAACTAGATGGGTATTAGGGTGTTGAATGACTGATTGCACATTTGGTGATATTCTTTCAGTCTGTGGAATTGTGTTATTGGTTCCTCCGTGGTTATGGTCATGCACCTTGGGTACTGGATGTCGAATTGCGTGTGGTTGTTGATTTTGAGCATTTTGGCTGGAGGTATTTCATATGGGCCAGTGTTTGGATGGGGCCACGCATTGCAGCTGGGATATGTCGGGATATGATCCTTTGTGATTGGTTCATGTGTTTTGGTTCTACGGTGTGTGATTGGTTCTTAGCATTGCGTTGTGGTGGTACTTGTTGAGCTTGCAGGACGGTTCTTTCATTTGAGTCATTTTCTATGTTTGAGTACACTTGAATTGTTGCGCATTGGTGCACATATTGCACGTTTATGGCTTAGGTTGTATAGGTGTGGCATGTCAGTAAGGCAGCTGTATTTGGTAAGATGAGTTTGTCGGACTTAGAATGGATGCTATCGTAATTGATTACGGTGTGTTTGGAGGAATAATATCGAGACTCGACTTATGATTTAGCTTTAGTTCTGATTGGACGAGAGAGGGCTCCATGACTTGTTGGTCTGATGAGTGGTTATTAGTTTCTGCGTGTTTCTTTCATCATTTGCATTGTACAAAGGTTTTAGAACGATGTTTTGTTTGATATGAGGTTCATTACCGGTATTGGGTGTGTTTTGAAAACTGTTGTGGTCATTAAGTTATTGCTATAAGCCTCTGATTTATGTGGTACATCATGTGATTACATCTTGCGTTATGGTTATGGCTCAATACAGCTTGTTTAGACTTATATAGTGTGAAGGTGCGAGAATCGGGTATTGTAAGGAATTCTAGATGTGCAAATTGGATTCTAAGGTTTACGGTCTAAGGTTGGAGTAATGATCTTCAGTTATGTTGTATTGTCATGCTTACATGGATTAGGGTGATATGGGATCACTCCCGAGTATGTGCATGGTAAGGTTACGCGGCGGTTTGATGGCTTTGGAATAACTCCTGCCACGTTCGGGGACGAACGTATGTTTAAGTGGGGGATGATGTAACAACCGGACCGGTTGTTTTGAGCATTTGCACTTCACTCGGTAGTTTGAGGGCATGAGTATCTCCGTATGATGTATTATGACTTGTATGAATCATAGGTTTTGGTTTTTAGGTTGTTCGGAATCGATTTGTAAGAATGAACTTCATGATTGAAGCTTTAAGTTGGAAGAGTTGACCAAATTTGACTTTTGCGTATTTGACCCCTGATTGGAGTTTTGAAGGTTTTTTTAGGTCCGGATGGTGATTTTGGACTTGGACGTATACCCGGATTTTCATTTGGATGTTTCTCGAAGGTTCTAACGTTAATTGGCGAAAGTTGGTAATTTGGAATTTTGGAATGTTCATAAGTTTGACGGAAGTTGACTTTGGTGATATCGAGTTCGGCTTTTGGTTTCGGGAGTTGGAATAGCTTTGTTATGTCATTTGAAACTTGTGTGCAAAATTTGACGTCATTCCAAGTTGATTTGATATGGTTCGGCACGAGTTTTGGAAGTTGAAAGTTCAAAAGTTTATTAAGTTTGATTTGAGGTACGATTCGTGGTTTTTATGTTGATTGATGTGATTTGAAGTTTCGAATAAGTTCGTATCGTGCTTTAAGAATTGTTGGTATGATTGAATAGGGTCCGGAGGGGCTTGGGTGTGTTTTGGATCATTAGTTGAGAAACTAGTTAAGTTAAGGATTTGGAGTTTGACCATGGTCAATATCGGGTGAAGATGACTTCTTTTCGGGGTTTTGAGTACGCGAGCATGTTCGTAGCATATTTATGATTGAAACACATATATGGTTTGTGTCCGAGAGGTTCCGAATGAGTTTTGGGTGCTAAAATGAAAATTCATTCGTTGCTGATTTTCTGGTGTAAAATAATTACGAAAATGTCATTTTTTTATCCCTTAAATTTCTATACTTCATTTAAAATTTCAAAACATCATATCTCCGTCATTTTAAGGCCAAATTGGATGATTCAAAAGCTGAACTTGACTAAAATGTCACAAGGAATCCATTGGAGGCATCAAAGCTGAGTTTCGAGATCGTTTGGCATACGAAACGAGGCAGAACAGCTGGATAAAAATATATTTAATATCGAGGGTTTGCTCATTTGGTCATATTTTGAGTTGGGGAGCTCGGATTTGGAAATATTTGAGGCAATTTTCACCATATAAATTGGGATAAGTGTTCTCCACTCGGTTATCTATTTTCATTTTTGGTAATTGGATTATGAATTTTAAAGAGAAAATTGGGGGTTTTTGTCCAATGTTTCTTAGAGTGAATTTTTGAGTTTTGAATATCGATTCAGATTCGGATTTGGGTGAAACTAGTATGGTTGGACTCGTAATTAAATGGTTTGTTGGATTTTGTAAGTTTTACCAGGTTTCGAGGCGTTGGCCCGGGTTTGACTTCTTGGTCGATTTCGAGATTTTGATTAAAGATTCAACCTTTATCGATTGGGTTTGTTCCCTTTGGCATTATTTGATGTATTTGAGCTGATTTTAGCTAGTTTCGAGCCGTTCGGAGTTTGGTACGTGCGGGATGGCATTTTGGAGCATCGTTTGGCTTGCTCGGTATTGGATTTGGCTTGTTCGAGGTATATAACACTTCTAAACTTGGTGCTGAGGGTATGAAACCCCAAATTACTTGTTATGTGATTGAAGTTAAGGTTATGCGCATGTTAGGTGACGGGCGTGTGGGAGGACTGAGTGATTGTGAGGACTGAGTGACAAGGATGACTGAGTGAATTGATACTCTGAGAGTATGCATATGGTTTTATCATTGAGTTGCATTGCATTCGACATCATACTTGAGATGCATGCATAGTGATGAATTTCTTTCTGCCACTCCGGTTTTGGTGTCATGGATGATTTCACATTCATATTGACATGTAGGCATAAAGATATATTTTCCTCATGCCGTGTTATAACGAAACATCTTATTTGTTGTTGAAAAGTTTTGGGGAAAAATCACAGTTTTACAAATCTACTCATATTTTGGTGATTTCGGTAAAAGAATTGGGTTTTCACTGATATACTTGAAAAGCATGCCAATTTTTCTGGAATTGTGAATGAGATGAGCATCTTATATCTGAGTATGTTTCTTGTACCATTATTATTATGTTGTTATGAACTGTTGTTGGCTATTAGTGTTGGACTCCGACCTCTGTTCCAGCTCATCACTACTTTCAACCTAAGGTTAGGTTTGTTACTTATTGAGTACATATGGTCGGTTGTACTCCTATTGCTCTTTTGCACCTTGCGTGCAGATGTTGGATGTTGATGTTGCTGTGTTCGACGGGAGCTGGATTTGAAGATGTACCTACTTTCATGTTATAGTTGCCTCTTGTTCATGGAAGCTCTAGGCTTATGAAAGACCTGTTCATGTATATTTCAAACAGATGATGTACTTTATTTCATACCGGCTTTGTAAATTCTAAATCATAGGCGCTCATGATTTGGTCTATCAGTCCTTGAGGAGTTGTATAAAATTTAGTTATCTCATCTTTGATTGACTTTAGTGTTATTATATTATGTAATTTTATTAATTGGTGTACCTAGCGGGTTGACCTAACCCAACCCGTCAGGTAAGCCAATTAGCATCTATCTAATTTAATGAGATTTATTAAGAAAAGAAATGATAATACAACGCTTTTATACAAATAATTTTCCAAAGACTGGTAGTACAAGTCATGAGCTTCTAATATTAGAATTTGTAAAGCTGGTATGAAATAAATACATCATCTGTTCGAAATGTACATAAACAGTTTTTTATAAATCTAAGGCTATCATGAACAAGAGGTAGCTACAACAGGAACGCAAGTACGTCTTCAAATCCAGCTCCCGTCGATCACAGCAATATCAGCATCCAACATCTGCACGCGAGGTGCAATAGTGTAGTATGAGTACAATCGACCCCATAACTCAATAAGTGACAAACCTAACCTTAGGTTGAAAGTAGTGACAAGCTGGAACATAGGTTAGGATCCAACACCAATAGCAAATAACAATTCATAACAATATAATGGAAGTAATAAAAGAACTAGCTAAGAGATAAAATTCTCAGCTCGTTCACTATTCGAGAAAAATAGCCTTGCTTTTCAATTATATCAGAGAAAAGCCCAAATCTTTTACTGAAATCACCAAATATATGAGTAAGTTTGAAAACTGTGATTTTATCCCAAAAAAGCTTTTCAACAACAGATAAGATGTTTCATTATCAAATGGCATAAGAAAAATACGTCTCTATGCTTACATGTCAATATGCAGGTGAAATCATGAATGACACAAAAAACCGGAGTGGTAGAAAGAAATGCATCTCTACGCATGTATCTCAAGTATGCATGTCAAACGGATTGTATCCCATTGATGAACTCATGTACTTACACTCTCAGAGTACTCATTCTCACTGTCTTACACTTTCCACTCATCATGCTCAATCAATCAACAACTCAGTCACTCATTATTGTATATGACCAATTCAGCCCAGGGAAGATCCATCCCAAAAAATATATATATCGACTGACAGTCAGTCACTCAATACTGTATAAGGCAAATCTAGCCCGAGGAAGATCCATCCCAAAATATAAATGCTTCAAGCAAGATCCAAGCCCAGGAAGATCCATCCCTCAATATAATCAACTGCGCTCTCTAGGGGTCTGTACAGACTCAGGAGGGGATCCTTCAGCCCAAGCGCCATAATAAGCAAGATCCAGCACAAATAAATATAACATGCTACGGCGTGCAGCCCGATCCCATTGTATCACTCACAATTAGGCCCTCGGCCTCACTCAGTCATCAAACTCTCCAGTCTCTCTGGCTCATAATGACATGAAACTAGCCCAGAAATGATGATCTGATGTGTCGATATATAGCAACAAAGATTGAGATATTATATGAAATGAATTAACATGACTAAGTATGAATTTGCAATGTAATCAAATAGTAGAAATGACCTCAGTGGGTCCCAACAGAATAAGAATGTAGCCTATACATGATTTCTAACATGGATCATAGTTCAATGGCTCTAGTACATAGAGATTTTATGGTTACAGTTAAGATCAAGTAACAACACAGTATCACAGAAATAGCGGAGTCACAATTCACACGGTGCATGCCCACACGCTCGTCACCTAGCATGTGCGTCACCTCAACACCCAACACATAACACATAATTCGAGGTTTCATATCCTCAACACCAAGTTTAGAAGTGTCATTTACCTCGAACAAGCCAAATCCAATACCGAGCAAGCCGAGCGATGCCCCAAAAATGCCATCCCGTGTGTACGGACCTCCAAACGGCTCGAAACTAGCCAAAAGCAACTCAAATAAATGAATTAATGCCTAATGAAACAATTCCAAATGATAAAGGTCGAATCTTTAATCAAAAGCCCAAAATCGACCCAAAAGCCCAACCCGAGCCCACACCTCGGAACCAGATTAAACTCACAAAATCCGACAACCCATTCAATTACGAGTCCAACCATACTAGTTTCACTCAAATCCAACTCCGAATCGACGTTCAAAAGCCAAAAATTCGCTTTATTATGTTTTAGACAAAAACCCCAAATTTCTCTTTAAAATTCATCAACCAATTGCCAAAATGAAGATGGATTCATGAAATAAAATCAAAACTAAGTGTACAACACTTACCCCAATCCTTGTGATGATAATTGCTTCAAAAGTCGCCTCAATCCGAGTCCCATATCTCAAAATATGATAAAAGAACCAAAACCTCGATTTAATATTGTTCTGCACAGACCTTTACGCATCTGCGACAAAAGAGCCACTTCTACGACAAGACATCCACTTCTGCAGAAATACACTAAGCTCAGACCCTCGAGCTTGCGGAACCATATTCTGCTTTTGCGACATCGCAGGTGCGAGCCACCATTCGCACATGCGCCCAAATCTTCTTTTGTGATCCTCCTCACCCAGCTCTCACCTTGCTTCTGCTACTCCTTTGTCGCTTTTGCGACCATCACACCTGCACAAAACCAGCCGCAGGTGCAATCACACCAGATCCTGCCACCAGCAGCCTTAGCCAAAACTGATCCACATGATCCGAACCTCGTTTGGAACTCGTTCGAACTACTCAGGACCCAGTCCGAATATACCAACTAGTACAATAACATAACACGAACCTACTCGAGGCCTCGCACCTCGAATAATAATCTAATGAACTTTCAACTTTCAACTTCCAAAATTCGCACCGAAACATATCGAATAACTCGGAGTGAACTCAAATTTAGCACATAAGTCCCAAATGACATTACGAAGCTATTCCCATTTCCGGAACCACAATCCAAATCCGATATCCACAAAGTCAACTTCCGGTCAAACTTAACTTTCCAAACCTTCAAATTTTCAACTTTCGCCAATTAGCGCACAAACCTTCTAGAAATATCCAAATGCAAATACGGGCATATGCCCAAGTCAAAAATCATCTTCCGAACCTAACAGGACTATCAAAACTCCGTTCCAGAGTCAAATTCCCAAAAGTCAAACTTGGTCAACTCTTCCAACTTAAAGCTTAAATCATGAAATTCATTCTTCCAATCGATTCCGAATAACCTGAAAACCAAAACCAATGATTCACATAAGTCATAATATATCATACGGAGCTACTCATGTCCTCAAACTACCGAGCGAAGTGCAAATGCACAAAACGATCGGTCGGATCATTACAAAGGATGCAGCAAAAAGTAATTTTCTAGGAGCAGTTAATATGGCTGATAATGAGTTTTTACAAAAACTTCAGCTTTTTACTACTCAAAAATTCTTAATAAAAGTTACTATTTTAATAGACTGTAATTTCAAAAGAGTTTTTAGTTTTATTTGATAGTGGTGCAGTTTTAAATTGTATTAAAGGAGTAAATACCTTCGAGATATTTGCATAAAACTACTCATAGATTAATAAATGCTAGTGGTGATAGGATGAGTATTTCTTATAAATTGCTTAAAGCTTTTATGTCGCAAGATAAGGTTTGTATGCCCGAAACATTTGTTTTGGCAAAGGATATATCCCATGATATTATATTAGGAATTTTATTTTTTCATCATATAATTCCTTTAACTAGATAGGATGCCCAAGGTTTTACAGGAATCTTTGATAATAAAGAAATTAGTTTTGATTTTATAACTCAACCATTTAAAAGATTTTTAAATGAAATAATTGAGAATATCTCTGCAAAGAATAGACAAATTGATTTCTTGAAAAATGAAATTCGTAGTCTTTCTACTGCAGAAGATTTACAAAACTCAAAGCTTATAGAAAAAATTAATTTTTTGAAAAATTATTTTTCATTACAAATACGTGGGGACCATCCAAATCAATTTTGGAATAGGAAAAAGCATATAGTTAGTCTCCCCTTTGAAGAAGACTTTTCGGAAGATAATATTCCCACTAAGGCTAGACCTTGCCAAATAAATTCAGATTATTTGGAATTATGCAAAAAAGAAATAAATTCTTTGCTGGTAAAAGTTCTTGTAAGACCTTCAAGGTTTAAATGGTCATGTACTCCTTTTTGTGTTAATAAACATGCTGAACAGGAACGAGGAGTTCCAAGATTAGTTATCAATTATAAGCCTCTTTATAATTTTTTAAAGTGGATTAGATATCCAATCCCTAATAAAAAGGATTTATTGGATAGATTGCATGATGCAATAATATTTTTAAATATTAATTTAAAATATGGTTATTAGCAGTTTCAGATATTTGAGTCAGATAAATACAAAACTGCTTTTAATGTCCTAAAGGGTCAGAATGAATGGAATGTCATGCCTTTTGGTTTAATAAATGCCCCTTCTGAATTTCAGAAAATAATGAATGATATATTCATGCCATATACAAATTTAATGATTGTTTGTATTGATGATATTTTAGTATTTTCAAAAAATATTGAAATTCATTTTAAACGTTTGGATCTTCTTATAAAAATCATAATTTAAAATGGCTTTGTCATTTATAAACAAAAGATGGCCCCTTTTCAGACCATTATAAGATTTCTAGGTCATAATATTCAAAATGGAAGAATAGTTCCAATCCAAAAAGCATTGAATTTACATCCAAATTCCCCGATGTCATAACTGATAAGATTCAACTCCAAAGGTTTCTAGGAAGCCTTAATTATATTGCTCCTTTCATAAAAAACATAGATAAGGATACTTCAATTCTTTACGAATTATTAAAGAAAAATCCAAAGGCCTACATTGATGATCATAGTAAATAAGTCAAACGACTTATGCAGAAGGTTAATAATCTTCCATGTTTAACGCTTGCTAATACAAGTTGGGCAAAGGTTGTTGAAACTGATGCCTCAAATATTGGATATGGTGGAATATAAACAATATTCCCCAACTGGAAAACAAGAATATCTTGATCAATTCTCTTCGGAGAAATGGAATAATTCTCAAATAAATTATGCTACTGTGGCTAAGGAAATCCTTGCTATAGTCAAATGTATGTTAAAATTTCAAACTGATTTATATAATCAGAGTTTTATAATAAAAACTGATTGCCAAGCAGTAAAATTTTTCTTTAATAAAGATTGCAAACATGATGTATCTAAACAAATGTTTGCAAGATGGCAAGCTTTGCTTGCACCATTTAATTTTGAAATCATTTACAAAAAAGGGACAGATAATCGTCTCCCTGATTTTCTCACTAGAGAATTTTTGAACTAATAATTCCTTTAATTTTACGGCACGATATTAGACTCGAATATAGACCTCCTCGGGGAAGAGGAAGAGGAAGAGGAAGAGGAAGGACAACCTTCCTATGGAAGAGGGAATATCCTTGCCCAAATCGGAAACCAGCAGCTAATAGCTGCATATATAGCAGGAACATATTGTGTTAATACCGAACACCCAATGTACAAAGAATTCTTGCATTTTATGAAATCCAAACAAGGTAATAATAATAGTCTATCATATTCATCAGCATTAAGTGATGATAGTCATGAGAATATTGAGATTGATAACCAAAATGAAAAAAAATAAATAAATAAATAAAGGAGTAATAACTCTTCTAGAACAGTCTGACCTAGAATGGAAGGACAACCCTTGGCCTCTTATCACTAGATATTTTGATACGGCATCATATGCTACCCTTTCATACATATATAGAATGCACTATGAACTAGTCCTGACATCCACAACTTCAGCCAAAATTCAGCACTTTTACCCAGCCAACACAAAGTGAGTCTATAATTTCTCTAAAATTATAATAAAAAGGATTCTAGTTTCAGATGAATGGAGGCTGAGCACATTCAAGGAAAGGGAATCCACCCATCCTGAGCAAAAACTTCCGGTAAAACTTAATTATTGGGATTATGTTGAGGGCTTTAATAAAGTCTTTTTATATGATAATGCTAATAAAAAGTACTCTTGGTTCATAAAGCTCTATTCCAATATGTATGAACAACAGATCCCAAATTGGTTCTGTAACTGGTGGATATTATATGGTCCATCCTTGGAAATTCATGCAGAACATGTTAAGAGTTTATATGCTCAATGAATAGATTTATCTCCAAAAAGTATTGATATGCAAAACAAGACATTTTTTTTAAAAGATGGCTGCCATGTTCATTTTTTATAGAATTCTCTATCCCTTGGATAATGAAATGGGATGTGGAAGTCAGTTATACGACAGAAGGTTTCCCGTGTCTAAACATAATTTTTTTCACGAAATTTTGGAGTAAATTACTTCAAAAAGACCAGCAAGGAAAATTACATGGTCAATAGATTTTGGATAATATCCAAAAGAAAATTGAGGAGTATAATAATAAAGAAAAAGTTGATAACAGAACGTTGGAGGAATTAAGTCCTTTTAAGCAATTAACCAGACATTTTCAAATGAAGAAAGGTGTTATGACCAAATAAAAAATTATGGCTTTATAAATGGAAGAAGTAAAGAAAGATTTAATGAAAAATTTGGAAATAAGGATACCAGATGATATATCTATTGTTTCAACAGGCCACACTATAAAAGATGACACAGTCATAGCAGGAGAATCTCAAGAGGTTGAAGATAATGAATGTCACGGCCCAAATTCCACTGTAGGTCGTGATGACGCCTAACACCGCCGTCAGGCAAGCCAATGCTGATTAATCAATTAAATTACTCATTTTAATACTTTAAAATCATAGTCTTCATTAATAAAATAGCATGAAATGTAACTTACAGGGTAAATGAAAATATTACACGAACTACAATAATGAACAAGTAGGAACCCCCATGAGCATTATCTAAGGAGTGCAATAATAATACAACATATGTCCGAAATGTAAATAAGACAGGATAAAATAAATAGTACGATGGAGACTCGGTGGATTGCGATGCGTAGTCTAGGTTGCAACTCACATAAAGTCTCATCAACAGATGCGCGTACGCACCAGGATGATCACCAAATGAATCGCTCAGATCCTACACATTTAGTGTAGAAGTGCAGCATGAGTACGTAAATCGACGCGTACCCAGTAAGTATCTAGCCTAACCACCAAAAAGTTGTGACAAGGGGTCGACATCGACACTTACTAAAGGTCCAAGTAAATAATATGATAATACATAACATATATGAAGTGCACAGCAACAGTGGAGTGAATATGTAATTTCATAATTTTCAAATTTTTCCTTTTAAAGTATAGATTTTTCAATCTTGTATTCTACCTTAATAGCTTAGGAAATGCCAAGTGTTAACACCAAATAAGTAAGGAATATCATAAAATGCCGGGCATCAGTAGAAGGTTTATCTCATGAACATTTGGACTACTAGCGATATGACGCACGATTCCGCCGAGGTCGTTCGGCCCGATCCAGAATAATGTCTACATTGCAGAGGGTCGTGCGATACGAACCATAGATGCATCTATATACTGTCGAGGCATTCGGCCCGCTCCACAAGAAAAGGAAGTTACCGAATTACGAGACATGTGTTTACAATACAATACATGAGCACCAAAATTAATGTAGTCTTTACCGTTTCTCAAATAACTCGCCCACAACTTAAAGCGTTAAGGTTCGGCCTAGTATACATATATATATTTCAGTTATAACATTAATTAATTAAGCTAGCAGAACGAGTTCAAATAATTCAATTACACATGATAATGTCGTAAGTCTACCCGAACATAAACATGCTTTAGCTACATATGGACTCTCGTCACCACGTGCGTATGTAGCACCCACAACTAGTTGCACATAACAATAAATAACACGTAGGGGGTAGTTTCCCCCTCACAAGGTTAGACAGGAGACTTACCTCGCTCCGAAGATCAATAACTGGCTCCAAGGCCTCTCTAACACCTCAAACCAATGCCCGTCGATCCAAAACTATTCAAACAACGTGCAAACAAATCAAAATCTATTCTAATACCCATAATTAATCAATCTAAACAATTCCCAACTCCGCTCGAAAAGTCGATAAAGACAACCCTGGCGCCCACGTGCTCAGATTCCAAAAATTTTCGAAGATAAACTTTACCCATAATACCACAAACTAAAATATATAACTTATTCCAAATTCCATGTCCAATTTCTTGGTCTAAATCCAAATATATCAATTTTCTAGGTTTTCTAGCAAAATCCCAATTTCTACAAATTCCTATGCTTAAATCCATATATAAGCCATGTATTTGACTCGCAATGTGAAGAAATCACTTACCCCATCATAGTTGATGAAGATGGCACTACAAAAGTGCTCCAAAATCGGCTCTCATGGACGAAATAAAGTGGGATTGAGCCAACCACTCGTTTTAAAGAAACACACTGCCCAACCCGACCTTCACACCTACGGTCCAAAAGCCGCTTCTGCAATACCACAAAGCTCCAAATTGATCTGCGACTCGTCCAGAACACACCCGAGGCCCCTGGGACCTTAACCAAATATACCAACACGACCCAAAATATAATACGAACTTTGTCAAAACCTTAAACCACGTCAAAAACATCAAAGTCATGAATCGCGCCTCGAATCAAATTTATTAATTTCCAAATTCTATATCTGGTGTCGAAACGTATCAAATCAACCGGGAATGACTTCAAATTTGACATACAAGTCATAAATGATATAACGAAGCTATTCCAAGGTGTAGTACCCCAAACAGATATCGATAACATCAAATTCCACTTCAAACCAAACTAAAGAGTTTCTTAAACCTTCAAAATTCCAACCTTCCATAATAAGTATTGAAATGCTCCCGGGAGATTGGATACTCAACCCGAACACATGCCCAAGTCCGAAATCATCATACAAACCTATTTGAACCTTTAAATCCCGATTCCGAGGTCGTTTACTCAAAAGTCAAACCTTAGTTAATTTTTCGAACTTAAAGCTTTCGAAATTAGAATTTTCTTTCCAAATCAATCCTGAACTTCTCAAAATTTGATTCCGACCACACGTACAAGTCATAATACCTGAAGTGAAGCTACTCAAGGTATCAAGATGCTGAACGATGTGCTAGAGCTCAAAACAACCGGTCGGTTCATTACTATGAAGAAGTAGACCTCGAAAGTGTAGAAAGATTTCTGCAACAATTCAAAGAAATCATGGAAGAACAAAAACAGTAAAGGAAAAAACAAAGGCAGAAAGAAACATTGAAGGCCCCACCATTGAATAATTGGGGTAATAAGGACGAATAACTTTAATAAAGTAATAAACCCCACCACTATAGGGGTATCTACTTTTATAAAGATTGTCCGTTTCTCTTTTAGCTCTTTGACTTTTAGGTTTTAGCTTTTTATCTTGTCGGCCATTTTGCTGTTGAGGAGCACGACGAGGTGCCTGTAGCAGAGCCATCCCCGATGGATTTCATGTCCGCACTAGGATTCCAGGAGCTCATGGGCCATATGCTGCGATTCATTGATTCTATGACTCAGGCTGGTTTATTTCTAGTAGACCCAGCCACATCTCAAGAGGGAGGGGGAGCGCAGACCCCTACAGCTCAGGCTCCAGGGCATACAGCTGCTGTATATCAGATCCCAGGTGACTACCCGTGGGTGGAGCTCAGCTAGTTGCAGCAGCTATACTTGAGCCCAGACCAGTTGCGGCCAGCAATCCACAAAAGTTATTGGACATATGGACTAGGCTACATCCTGTCTTTGGGGGTGAGCGACATGAGGATCCCCAGGATTTTATTGATCAATGCAGGGACAAACTGCACAATATGAGGATATTGGAGTCCCACGGGGTGAACTTTACCACCTTTCAGCTGGAGGGCAAGGCCCGTAGAGGGTGGCAGTCCTATCTTTTTGGTAGAATAGCAGATTCTCCTCCCGTGACTTGGGATCGGTTCACCCGTATTTTTCTGTATAGGTATATTCCACCCTCTTAGAGGGAGAGTTGCGGTTTCAGTTCGAGCAGCTCCATCAAGGTCAGATGTCGGTGACCGACTATGAGGAGAGATTCTCTAAGTTGTCTGACCATGAACTTATGATACTTTCTACTGACGTAGAGAGAGTGTGGAGGTTTGCTCTCTAGTATTCAGGCAACTATGGCCCGAGAGGTTGATGGGGACTTCTTATGAGCTAGTTATGGAGATAACTCGGAGGATCGAGGGTGTACGTCAGCGTAGCCAAGAGTAGGTTACGAGGGATAAGGTGTTTTGATATTTTGGAGAGTTCAGAAGTGCCGCGGCTGGGGGCAGAGTTTAGTTTGTGAGGAGTCAGTCTAGCAGACCCACATATCTAGCACCACCGCCTCCTCGAGGTGCTCAAGTGCGACCTTATATCAGCGTCATACCAGAGAGTTCCTACCGCCCACTAGCTATTCAAGGTTCCTTCAGTGGGTATTCAAGCCATAAGGGTCATACATTAGGTCAACAGTCCACCGTACTGAGAGGTTGTTTCGAGTGCGGGGATATCAGTCATGTGCGGAGGTTCTGCCTCAGGCTTTGGGGCAAGGTAGTGAAGTAGGGTCAGCAGCCTATGATTCCAGCACCAGCTGCCGTACTAGCCATCCAGCCACCTAGAGGTGGAGGGCAGGTGGGTAGGGGTCGTCCTAGAGGTAGAGGCCAGTCAGGTGGCGCTCCAGCTAGGTTCTATGCTTTTTTGCCAGACTAAATGCAGTGGCCCCAGATGCCGTGATCACAAGTATTATTTATGTCTGCAGTAGGAATGCTTCAGTACTATTTGATCCAAGGTCTACATATTCATATGTTTCATCTCTGTTTGCTCATTTCCTGGGAGTTCCTCGTGAGTCCTTGGGTACTTCTTTTTATGTATCCACACTAGTGGGCGAATCTATTGTTGTGGATCGGGTGTACCGGTCCTGTATCGTGACATTCTGTGGTTATGAGACTAGAGCGGATCTTCTGTTGCTTTATATGATCGACTTTGAGATCTTCCTGGGCATGGACTGGTTGTCTCCATATCACGCTATCCTTGATTGTGATACCAAGGCTATTACCTTGGCGATGTCATAGTTGCCAAGATTGGAGTGGAAGGGTTTGTATGTCAGTACGTCTAGTTGGGTTATCTCTTTTCTGAAGGCTCGACACATTATTGAGAAGGGATGTTTGGCCCGAGAGGTTGATGGGGTGTCCTGTGAGGTTTACACCGATCATCGTAGCTTGCAGCATTTGTTCAAGTAGAGGGATCTTAATTTGAGGCAGTGCATGTGTCTTGAGTTACTAAAAGATTATGATATTACCATCCTTTATCATCTGGTCTAGGCTAATGTAGTTGCGGATGCCTTGAGCAGAAAGGCGGAGAGTATGGGTAATTTTGCATTCATTTTAGCAGAGGAGAGGCCACTAGCTTTGGACAATCAGTCATTGACTAATAGACTTGTGAGGTTGGATATTTCAGAGCCCATCTGAGTTCTTGCATGCGTTGTCGCCTAGTCTTCACTATTCGAGCAGATTAAGACTCGTTAGTTTGATGATCTGCACTTGTTGGTTCTCAGAGAGACACTACTGCAGGGTAGTGCCAAGGAGGTCACCTATCGGTGAGGATGGTGTTCTAGGACGCCAGGGTCGCCTATGTGTTCCTAATGTTGATGGCTTGAGGAAGAAGTTCCTAGCGGAGGCACACAATTCTCGGTATGCTATTCATCTAGGTGCTATGAAGATGTATCGCGACTTGAGGCAGCATTATTGGTGGCGATGGGTGAAGAAGGTCATAGTTGAGTATGTAGCGAGGTGCCTAAACTGCCAGCAGATTAAGTATGAGCATCAGAGGCCAGGTGGCCTACTCCAGCAGATGACTATACCTAAGTAGAAAGAGGAGCGCATTACTATGGACTTTGTAGTTGGGTTTCCATGGACCTTGCGGAAGTTTGATGCAGTTTGGGTCATTGTTGACAGATTACCAAGTCGGCACACTTCATTCTGGTGGTGACCGCATATTCTTCAGAGAGGTAAGCCCAGATTTACTTTTAGGAGATTATTCAGTTGCATGGTGTGCCTGTTTCCATCATAACAGATAGAGGCACTCAGTTTACTTCCCATTTCTAGAGGGCAGTACAGAGTGAGTTGGGGACCCGAGTGCAGCTCAGCACAGCCTTTCATCTGAAGACTGACGGGCAGTCGGAGCGGACAGTTCAGATCTTGGAGGATATGCTCAGAGCATGTGTGGTTGACTTCGGAGGATAGTGGGATCAATTCTGGCCTTTGGCTGAGATTGCTCACAACAAAAGTTATCAGTCCATCATCGAGATGGCTCCATTTGAGGCTTTATACGGTTGGCAGTGTCATTCGCCCATCGGATGGTTTGAGCCCTGCGAGGCTGTGTTATATGGTACTGATTTAGTAATGGATGCCTTGGAAAGGTAAAGTTGATTCAAAAGCGACTTCGCACCGCATAGTCCAGATAGAAGATTTACGCGGATCAGAAGGCGCGTGATTTATCATTTATTGTGGGCGAGAAGGTTCTCTTGAAGGTCTCGCCGATGAAGGAATCATGAGGTTCGAAAAGAAGGGCAAGTTGAGCCCAAGGTTTATAGGTCCATTTAAGGTGTTGAGATGAGTTAGGGAGGTTGCTTACGAGCTTGCTTTGCCTCCCAGTCTATCTTGAGTTCATCTGGTTTTCCTCATGTCTATGCTTCGGAGGTATCATGCTGACAGGTCGCATGTGTTAAACACGGTTTCGCTAAATGAGAGCCTGGATTATGAGGAGGAGCCATTTGCCATTGTTGACAGACATGTTCGCCAGCTGAGGTCCAAGAAGATTTCTGCGGTAAAAGTCCAGTGAAGGGGCCAACCAGTCGAGGAGGCGACTTTGGAGGCCGAGGTGTACATGAGGAGCAGATATCCACACATATTCAGCACTCCAGGTATGATTCTAGACCCGTTCGAGGACAAACATTTATTTATGAAGTGGAGAATGTAACGACCTGACCGGTCGTTTTGCTTTCTAGATCCCCGTTCCCCTAAATAAGACTCCTCGTATGTGCTTTTTCTGTTTTATGACTTGCGGGGATGGTTAGTTTGGGATTTGGAAGGGTTCGGGTTGAAAGCGGAACGCTTAGTTCCTTAATATTGGCTTTAAAGGGGTAAGTTTGACTTGGGTCAACATTTCTAGTAAACGACTTCGGAACCGGTATTTTATGGTCCCAGTATGTTCGTATGACGATTTTGGACCTGGGCTTATATTCCGATCGGGTTTTGGATGACCCAGAAGAGTTTCAGCGCATAGAGTTGAAAGTTGAAGAATTGAAATTTCTAAAGTTGTTTAAATTTGGTTTGGAGTCAGTTTTGGTGTTATCAAGGTCCTGGGAATACTTCCGTATGGTGATTTAAGACTTGCACGCAAAATTTGGTGTCATTCTGAGTATTTTAAGTATGAATCGGCTCGTTCGGAGTAAGTTGGAAAAATTTGAAGTTCGTAAGTTGATTCTATTGATTTTGGGTTGCGATTCATAGTTTTAATATTGTTTTCCTCGTCCCGAGGGTGCGAGCGAGTCTGTTTTATGTTTAAAAACTTATTGGTATGTTTGAACGGGGCCTCGGCGGCCCCGAATGCCATTCGGATGATGCGCGGAAGTCGTTTGGCCTTTGATGAATAGCTGAAGCATCAAGCTTCTGGTGCAATCGCACCTGCAGAGGGCCAGCCACAGAAGCGACCCAACATGGGTTGCCCAGTGGTCGCAGAAGTGAGGTTAGGGGCCGCATCTGCGAACGCGCAGATTCAAAGAAGTAATCGCAGAAGCGGCCTGGTGCTCAGGTGCAGTGCTCGTGCCGCAGAAGAGGGCTCACAGATGCGAGACTCCGCGCGCATAAGCATGATGGGTAGACCAGGGTCTGGCCCGTATCTGCGAGGATTTCTCCACAGAAGCGGAGCCGCAGATGCGGCCATGGTGCCGCTGAAGAGGAAGTCGCTGGGGCAGTGAGGTCCATTTATTGCGGATTTAGGCCATTTTTGGTTCATTTATTTCACTTATTGGGGCGATTTTGGAGCTTCCTAGAGAGAGATTTCCACCTAGCTATTGAAGGTAAGTATTTCCTACCCAATGTAAGTTAAATACATTGATCAGGGATAGATTTTAACATGAAAAATTGTGGAAATTTTGAGTTTAGATGAAAAACCTAGGTTTTGATAAATATGGGATTTAACCACGAAAATGATTGTGGAATTAGGTGAAAATTATATTTGAGTTCGTGAGGTTATGGATAACAATTATCTTCAAAAATTTCTGGAATCCAGGTAAGTGGGCTCGGGGCGAATTTTAGGAATCTTCCAATTGGGGTTGGGTAATTACTCTAATAGTTAAATTATGAACTTTGGAACATGTATTGATTAATTTATATAACATTTGACTAGTTTCGGATTGTCAGCATCGAGTTGAGGCTTTCGGGTGAATTTGAAGCCGGAAAGTGAGCTTTGAGACGAGGTAAATCTCTTATCTAACCTTGTAAGACAAAATTTACCCCATAGGCGATTTATATTAATATTTGTAATGTTTGCACCCTACTTGTTAATTTAAATGCCTAAATGATGTTGGAACATGATAAAGGAATTGTAAAAGACCGAATTTCGCTTACTCGAGTTTTGGCGGGTTACTTGACTGTTAATATAAATCGTGCTTCTTTGCGTATTAGCCTTGTAATAACTTTTAAATAGAATGTTCATAAAGTATCCTCTCTTCTTGTTGAGCGGGTCGAACGCCTTGGCAGTAGAAAGATGTATCTATGGTTCGTGCCGTACGACCCTCTGCAGTGTACACGTTATTATGGATCGGGTCGTACGATCTCGGCGTAATCGTGCGTGATAATACTCAGAGTTTAATTATATTTGATATTATTTTATGGCTTGAGAGGTTAGAATTATATAAGAGTGAAATTGATTTGGGATTTATCATTTGTGAAAGGATTATTTATTTTCCTGCTTATTATTGAGTTATTATTAGTATTTACATAACCCATGCTTATTTAGAATTTATGTATCTTTCTTGTTAGCCCATAGTAAGTGTCGATGTCGACCCCTTTTCACTACTTCTTCTAGGTTAGATTAGATTCTTGTTGGGTACAAGTTGTTTATATACTCACGCTACACGTATGCACTAACCGTGCAGGATCTGAGGCAGGTGAATCTGGCAATCTTACCGGCGCGCACCCCCGTTACCCTGAGGCCTAGTGGTGACCTGCTTCCTGAGCCGTCTGCAACACCTAGAGTCTCTCTTTTGCACTTGTTTTCTGTCTATTTTTATTTCAGACAGTTCCACTTATTGCTCATACACTTGTGACACCAGGTCTTGGCACACATACTAGTAGACTTTATGGTTTTGGAGTGTTTATATCACTATGACTGCACTCAGTTGATTTTGTTTATTTATTTGAATTTTCTACTTCTTAATCTCATATTAAATGGAATTTAGTTACTTGGAAACTTATTACAAAGAGTAATCACGTAGTTAGTTCATCATTGGCTTGCTTAGCGGTGACACCAGGCGCCATCACGACCTATTGCATAAATTGGGTCGTGACAGTGCTAAACTTCGGCTGAGGCTGTAGATGTTAGGACTAGTTCATAGTGCATTCTATATATGTATGAAAGGGTGACATATGATGTCGTATCAAAATATCTGGTCATAAATTCCCAAGGGTTGTCCTTCCATTTAGGTCAGACTGTTCTAGAAGAGTTATTAACTCCTTTTTCTCATTTTGGTTATAAACCTCAACAGTCTCATGACTATCATCTGTTAATGCTGATGAATATGATAGACTATTATTATTACCTTATTTGGATTTCATAATATATAAGAATTCTTTGAACATTGGGTGTTCGGTATTCATGCCAAATGTTCCTGCTATATTAGCAGCTATTAGCTGCTAGTTTCTGATTTGGGCAAGGATATTCCCTCTGCCATAAGAAGCTCTCCTTCCTCTTCCTCTTCCTCTTCCCCGAGGAGGTCTACATACAGGCCTCATATCCTTCCATAAAATTAAAGAAATTATTAGTTCAAAAATTCTCTAGTGAGAAAATCAAGGAGACTATTATCTGTCCCTTTTTTGTAAATTATTTCAAAATCAAATGGTGCCAGCAAAGCTTGCCATCTTGTGAACACTTGTTTAGATACATCATGTTTGCAACCTTTATTAAAGATAAACTTTTTTGCTTGACAATCAGTTTTTATTATAAACCTATGATTATATAAATCAGTCTGAAATTTTAACACACATTTGACTGTAGCAAGGATTTCCTTAGCCACAACAGCAATATTCTTTTGAGAATTATTCCATTTCTCCGAATAGAATTGAACAAGATATTCTTGTTTTTCAGTTAGGGAATATGGTTTTAATATTCCACCATATCTAATATCTGAGGCATCAGTTTCAACAGCCTTTGCCCAACTTGGATTACCAAGCGTTAATCATGGAAAATTATTAACCTTCTGCTTAATTCGTTTGACTGATTTACTATGACCATCAGTTCAGGCTTTCAAATTTTTCTTTAATCTTTCACATAGAATTGAAGTATCCTTAGAAAGGTCCTTTAGATATATAATTAAGGCTTTCTAGAAACCTTTGGAGCAGAGTCTTATCAGTTATGACATCAGGAAATTTGGATGCAAATTTAATGCTTCTTTGGATCGGAATTATTCTTCCATTTTGAATATTATGACCTAGAAATCTTATATTTGTTTGAAAAAGGGTCATTTTTGGTTTAGAAATGACTAAGCCATTTTGAATTATGATTTTTCTAAAAAGATCCAAATGATAAAATGAATTTCAATAATTTTTGAAAATACTAAAATATCATCAATATAAACAATTATAAAATTTGTATAAGGCATGAATATATCATTCATTATTTTCTGAAATTCAAAAAGGCCATTTTTTAAACCAAAAGGCATGAAATTTCATTCATACTGACCCATTGGGACATTAAAAGCAATTTTGTATTTATCTGACACAAATATCTGAATTCGCCAATAACTAGATTTTAAATCAAAACTTGAAAATATTATGGCATCATGCAATCTATCCAATTAATCCTTTTTATTTGGGATTGTATATCTAATCCACTTTAAACTTTTTTAAGGGGCTTATAATTAATAACTAATCTTGGAACTCGTCGTTCCTGTTCAGCATGTTTATCCTTGAAGGTCTTGTAAGACCTTTTTGAGGCAAAGAATTTATATCTTTTCTACATAATTGCAAATAATCTGAATTCATTTGGCAAGGTCTAGCCTTAGTTGGAATATTGTCTTCCGAAAAATCTTCTTTATAGGGAAGACTAACTATATGCTTTTTTTTATTCCAAAATTGCTTTAGATGGTCCCCACATATTTGTAATGAAAATTGATTTTTCAAAAATTATTTTTTTCTATAAGCTTTGGGTGTTGTAAATCTTCTGCAATAGTAAGACTACAAATTTCCTTTTTCAAGAAATTAATTTGTCTATTCTTTGCAGATTTATTCTCAGTTATTTCATTTAAAAATCTTTTAAATGGTTAGAGTTATAAAATCAAAACTAATTTCTTTATTCTCAAAGGTTCCTGTAAAACCTTGGGCATCTCATCTAGTAAAAGGAATTATATGATGAAAAAATGGAACTCCTAATATAATATCATGGGATATATCATTTACCAAAATAAATTTTTCAGGTATACAAACCTTATCTTGGCAAATAAAAGCTTTTGGCAGTTTATAAGAAAGACTCATCCTGTCCCCACTAGCATTTCTTAATCTATGAGTTATTTTATGAAAATACCTCGAAGGTATTATTCCTTCTTTAATACAATCTAATTTGCACCACTATCAAATAAATCATTAAACTCTTTTTTGAAATTATAGTCTATTAAAGAGTAACTTTTATTAAGAATTTTTGAGTAGTTAAAAACTGAAGTTTTTGTAAAAACTCATTATCAACTATATTAACTGCTCCTAGAAAATTACTTTTTGCCGCATCCTTAGAGGTACCAACATTACTATAATCAAAACATTCTTTAGTAATATTAGTACTGAATTCCTGACTTATAGGGACATGAGAATTTTCTAGTCTAACAATTCTCTTGTACAAGGCTATATTTGAAGAATTTAAGTCCGAGAATTCTCCTTTGAGATTAAGAATCTCATTTTTTAAATCTTGAACAGTAGTTGACCTATCAATGGCCTGGGATTTTTCTCTTAAAATCCTTTTAATATCAGACATCGTATATGGTCCCTTTTGAGAAGGAAATATTTCAATCTCTGGACCTGTAGGAATTTTATCCTGAATTTTGTTCATCTGATCAATTATCTGGGTCCTTAATTCTGGGTCTTTAATAACCCTGAGAAGTTCTAATAAACTATCATTAGTCAGCACATTGACTTCTAGATCCTTAAAATGAGAATAAATATTAAACAATTCATCATTTGTGTTGTTATTACAACACTTATTCTAATTTTGTTTGCAGGGTCCACATTTGTCTTCTCAGGAAAGGTATTCTTCCTCCTGTAGAACCCTTAGATCTTCATCAGTTCATTAATCTCCGTAATTACTCTCTCGGTCAGTATTATCAGGAGAGGAATTTAAAAGAATCTTATACAAAGAATCTTTAATATTATCATCAATATCAAGGTTTTTAATCTTATTCTTGACTTTTCAATCTCGAGCATAATGGCCTACTATACCATATTTATAACAAGCATCAGGCTTACTGGATTTTGTAAAATCCTTTACATGCTTATAAGTCTTTCTTCTCTTTTCCTTCCGCTCAAATCTTTTATCAAAAGATCCTTTCTTTTTCTTTTTATGCCTATAAGGTTCTTTCTTATGTCTGTGAGACTCCTTTTTATTCCTAGGGATATCTATGGCAAATAGTTCACAGAACTCTCCTAGTTGTTGTCTTTCATTAAGAAGATGTTTCTTTATTTCCTAGCTTAAATTAATCTCATTGCATAAAGCTAAGCCTTCTTGTGTACATACACTAATAATCTTTCCATAGGAATAGCTATTATAATCTATACTCATTGTTGTTCCACAAAGAGTTTTTCTAACCCTTTCAGCAAATAGTGTTGGTAGTCTCATCAATTAAATTTGGACTTCCAGTGAGTACTATTACACTCTGGTAATTCCATCACCCTAGATAAGAAAACATCCTTATACCATCTAAAATTTGTCAATGTATTACAAGTTTTGGAGCATAGTCCTTAAGGTCTCACTATTATTAGACCATCTTCCAGAGAAATGTTCTATAATATTAAGAACTAAAGAATAGACACAATGATGAAGATTATGTCCATCTTCTACTTTTACCGCATTTATTATTTCGGCTCGATGTTCATCTGTCAAATATTTGTCCCGCCAGCCTTTTAATTGGCTAGTAAAACCTTCCACTATCATGTCAACAATGTTTTTCTCGGAATTCTTATTAACCTTGCAGATAGTGTTGTACTGTAATAACCCGGCCGGTCGTTTGGAGAGTTATAGCCCCGTTCCCCCATTTACTGCTCATTTTGTACTTTATAACTGCTATGTGACTTACCAGGGAAAATGGTTCGGGTCCGGTGAGGTTTTGGAATGAATTGAGACACTTTGTCTCAAAGTTGGAAGCATAAGTTAAAAAGGTTGACTGGATATTGACCTATGAGTAAATGACTCTGGACTGAAGTTTTGATGGATCTGTTACCTCCATTGGGTGATTTTGGACTTAGGAGCGTGTCCGTATTTTTTATTTGGAGGTCCATACTTAATTAGGCTTGAAATGGCGAAAGTTAGAAATTTTGATGTTTGACCGGGAGTGGACTTTTTATATCGGGGTGGGGTCGGATTCCGATTCTGGAAGATAGTGGGTCCGTAATGTCGAATGTGACTTGTGTGCAAAATTTGGGGTCAATCAGGCGTGATTTGATAGGTTTCAACGTCGTTTGTAGATGTTGGAATTTCTTAGTTTCAATATACTTTAATTGGGGTGCGATTCGAGCTTTTTTGATGTTATGTGATGTGATTTGTGGGCTCGACTATGTTCATATGATATTTTAGAACTTGTTACTATGTTTGGTTGAGGTCCCGAGGGCCTCGGGTCGATTTCCAGATGGTTAACAGATCAAAAGTTGAATTTGAGAGGTTACTGAAGCTAGAGTCTATTGGTGTAACTGCATCTGCGGAGCTTTGATCGCAGGCACGAGCTCGCAAGTGCAGGTTATGTTGCACAGATGCGAGTTTGGAGGGGAGTGTGCAGGTGTCACATGTGCGAGGGAATTTTTGCACCTACGTGGCCTCAGATGCGGCGATAGGAGCGCAGAAGCGGAGATGGAGCTGGGAGCTGGGTCCGCGGAAGTGGCTTGGTGGGTCGCAAAAGCGATTCCGTAGGAGCGGATTCATGAGCCACAAGAGCGGAGGAAACCGCAGAAGCGATTAGGTGTCCGCAGAAGCGGAAAGCCGGGGCAGATTATTTAAAACAAGGGTTCGAGATTTTGCTTCATTTTAAACATTTCAAGCACGGATTTGGCGATTCTTGAGAGGATTTTCAAGGGGTTTCTTGAGGTAAGTCCCTTTTGCTCATTTTTTATCAAGGGATTTGGAGAGTTTGATTTAGGGATTTGGGTGGCAATTTAGTGTTGGATTTTGGTAAATTTGGTATAGTTGTACTTGTTGTTGAATGGGCTTCAGGATTTGTGACTTTTATCGAATTTCGAGACGTGGGCCCGAGGGCCGGCTTTTCAGTCAATTTTCGACTTTTGATTAATAAATTAGTATTTTTTTATGGCTAGATTCGAGACGTTCGAAGGCCGATTCGTAAGGCAAGGGCTTGCCAGCGGAGTGATTCGAGTTGCTTGGGGTAACTATCGTATTTAAACTCGGTCGAGGCATTAGTTGCCTAAATTTTTGTGATAGCCACGTGCTTTTGGGTGTGCACCTGTGTGGGGATGATCTCGTGTGCAGGCACCGGGGTTGTATATTCATGTTTGGGTAGTGCTCGGGCTCTTATAAGCCCATAAATGATTGTTAAGCTTCTAGCTTCGATATCTAATATGTGGTAACAGTTTATGTGATCTAATTAAGCCATGAAGAGTCTACTTAGAGGTTTAATCCCTGAATGAACCTGATAAATGCCTTTCATTCATCAAATTTCTAGATTGAGATACGATAACACACTTTGCACATGCCTACACTTTAGCATGTTATTTATTCTAGTCTAGGGATAGGAAAATCTTATATCATTCATGATATACTTGTACACTTGCTTCATTGCTTTTGTGTGATATTTTAGACTGGACCTGTGGCTATGCCGGGCAAATTATGTTATTGGCACGTGAGTTGTCTGTGTAGCACGTGAGTTGTTCGTGCAGATCCAAATATTGATATTATTAGCACATGTGGTGTCCGTGTTGCACGTGAGCTTTCCGTGCGGATCCATATATTGACATTATAGACACGCGAGTTGTCCGTGCAAATTCTATTGTTAGCACGTGAGATATCCTTTCAGATTCTATTGTTAGCACGTGAGTTGTCCGTGCAGATTCTATTGTTAGCACGTGGGTTGTCCGTGCAGTGTGTGAAATTTGTAGTTTCTTGATCATTTATCTGATTTATTAGTTTTCTTTCCCCTACATTCCATAATACTATTGAGCAAGGTATTTGAGGACCAGCGCACATGCACACACGGATATACGTGTCACGAAGCCTTATGGGCTACCTTTACATCTCATAATATGTTAATCAAAAATGGCAGAATTTTGCTGATTTACCTAGTGACCTCAAAAAGTTGAGCTTCTCTTTCCTTGTCTTGTTTATTTGCGATACTTATTGAGTTGGTTGTAGTCACACTACACCTTGTATCTTGTGTGCAGATTCAGGCATTTCCAGGCACGACGGTTGTTGATCGTGGAGTCTACCCGCTCGGAAATCATCGAGGTAGCTGCTTGGCGTCTGCAGACCTTGATCTCCCTTTCTCTATCTTTTTGAGTTTTATGTATTTTTGTCTTACAATCCAGACAATGTACAAGACTATGTTGTTATACATATATAAATGCTCATGTACTCTATTACACCAGATCTTTTGGGAGGATTCTTGTATTGATTTTGAGGTTCATATCCAGTATATGTGAAATTAAATTATTTAAACTTACTTCCGCATATTCGAGTTTTAAAAGTGTTAGTGTGTGCTAGGTGTCAGCTTGCCTAGTACTATGATAGGCGCCATCACGACAGGTCGAGTCATTGATCGTGACATGTACATAAACATTCTATGTACTTGAGTATAAATTTGACGGTCAGTAAAACCATCTATGTTCCATTCATAGATTTTTGTGCCATTATAACTCTGGACAAAATGACTAGCATCGAGCTCCTCTATGAGTACATCTTTAGGAGTTGGCCTAGGATAATAAAACATCCTTTGGACCGGTTTTCGAGCAAACTTTTCTGAGATTTTATTAATCTTATCAGAGAGTTTTACTCACTTATCTTCATCAGATAGGTGCTATAAATTTAAAGGACTAATTTTGAATCCTTTAAAGTTTTCATCTAATAATTTTTCCAGGTCCTCTAGGCTTCTTAACTTAAGGTCTTTGACTTCAGGAGGAGGTTGGATACTTGCGGTAGGAATTTGCTCTTTACCTTTTGCAGTATCCTTCCTAGATATTTTCTGGACTTCTATTATTAATTTGTCTGGTCTTTCATTAATGAAACAATTTATTCACCTACAATACTAATATATATATTAGTATAATTATTCTCTGTTAGCATAGTATTCAAATTCCTAGCAGTAATTTTGCCAGTATCATCTTCAAATAATTTTGAAAAGGCGGTATAATAAATTACTTTATCCTTTTCTCCCATTTGAAAAGATGTTTGTGGGGGATAATGGATCTAGTAATTTCACCACTATTGAGTTTATAATCTCTTTCTAGCATGAAAATATAACTATCAACATATTTAGATATAAACCATGGTACAAAAGCAATCATTTTTTTGTGACCACTAGTATCGTTATAGAAATCATTTTGGAAGAAATTTATTATTTTCTCATCAAAATTATCAAAAAACTAATTTCTGAAAAGTTCCCATCTGGATTTTTTAATTTCTTCAGAAATCGTTTTTCTTGCCGGTGAACCCGAACTAAAATCTATTTGGTTTTTATCCATTTAAACCACTGGAAAAATCCATTTCGGATTCAGTCGGAACAGGAATAGCACTAGCAATATTATCTGTGCTAATTTTTATGACATCTATTCTATTATTTTCTCTAATTGTGATGTAGATGCTCTTGATGGAAAATATATAGTATAGTCAATAGGTGAAATATAAGAGGAATTTGATCTAGTTAATCTTGAAGAATAAATAATATTGTCAGTTTGATCGAGTTCATTGAACCTAATCTTAACAGTTCCATCCGAAGTTTGTTCAACTTCTGTGATTTCAATGTTATTTGCATTCCAAGGAACTATAGCTTCCTCTATGACCCATTCTTTAGGAAAATCTATTTCATCCCACTTAATATGTCTTCTAATGGTAACTTTAGACTTACCAAAATTAGTTTCTATAATAATAGTTTCATTTTTGAAATGCATAATCTTGCGCATAGGATTTAAAGTATATAAAGGTTTGTAACAAATCCTATAACAGATACATATAAATTTTGTTCCTGGCATATAATCATCGTCACGACCCAAAATCCACTAATGGTCGTGATGGCACTTAACACCGTTGTCAGGCAAGCCAACGGTGATTGATCACCTAATTATTCATTCTTAGTATTTTGAAATCCTGATTTTCATTAATTAAATAGTATGAAAAAGAATTTATAGGGTAAAGGGTATTATTTACACGGACTATAATAATGAACAACCCGTAGGAACCCCTAAAACTCGGTGTCACAAGTGCATGAGCATCAACTAGGAAATATAATAAACTACAACATCCATCTGGAATACAAATTAGACAGGAGAATATAAATAATTCTGATGGAGACTCTGTAGGTTGCAGATTGTATCATGAAATGCAGCTCACGGTAAAGCCCCCGGAATAGTCGCGCCACTACACCCAAAAGGCCACCAGACATATATGCACCTGCACAAAAAGCGTAGCTTGAGTACGTAAATCAGCGGGTACCTAGTAAGTATCTAGCCTAACCCAAGAGATGTTGTGACAAGGGGTCGACATCAACACTTACTACTGGTCCAATAAGACAGATACAGTAGAAGTAAACAGGTGAAAGTCATAGTAAGTAAGCGCATTGACAAGTATAATATGTTGTACAAACCTCCTCTCATAAATAACTCAAACTCTCAGCTAGTAGTCACCTCCTCAATCGAAGTGTGTGTGTGTGTGTGTATATATATATATATATATATATATTATATATATATATATATATATATATATATATATTGGACCTTACCAAATAGGTCGTCACGGTTCAATCAGGAAAAACTCATAGATATGCTGGCTTCTTGCCAATTATTATGCACCATTTCATAAGAGTATTTTTTAGAAATGCCGAGGCATACGGCCCGATCCATCATAACAATTCCGAAACATAGATACATCTATTTTATTGCCTAGGCGAATTGTCCGCTCCCATGAGAGTATGGTACATAATCCTGAAAAGGCGTACGGCCCGATCCATCATAGTGTGCGCACTGCCGAGGGTCGAACGGCATAAACCATAGATGTATCTATTCTGCCGAGACTAACAGCCCGATCCCATTAGAATAAGAAGCTTTGGCGGGTCCTTGACCCCACTTACGAATAGATGTATGAGTTATAAATTTATA
This sequence comes from Nicotiana obtusifolia, assembly GCA_002018475.1. Taxonomy (NCBI): domain Eukaryota; kingdom Viridiplantae; phylum Streptophyta; class Magnoliopsida; order Solanales; family Solanaceae; genus Nicotiana; species Nicotiana obtusifolia. The sequence continues at coordinate 157,949 of MCJB01052763.1, read as the reverse complement.
AGGGAAACCTTTCAATGAGAATGCATAACACAGGAGAAATTCATAAGAGGAGTAAAATTATTTTGCGGCAAATCATTAAGCCCGTCGAATCTCTACAGTAGAATATCTATCACTCCACAAAAGTTTAGTCTCATGTCGCAACATGACGTAAGGAATTTAATAGGCAAGAGACAACTCAAATAGTACAGTTATAGCATGGTAGGAACCAAAGTCTCCTGGACACAACACGAGTCTAGCTACGCACGGACTCTCGACACCTTGTGCGTATGTATCCCTCACAACAAGTAACACTTAGCAGTAGTTTCCCCCTCACAGAGTTAGACAGGAGACTTAACTCACTCCGAAGTTCCATCACCGGCTCCAAAGCCTCTCTAATACCTCAAATCGATGCTCGTCGATCCAAAACTAATCAAACAAGGGGCAAACCAATAAAAATAGACTCCAATGCTCATAATAATTCAATTTATAATAATTCCCAACTCCGCTCAAAGAGTCTATGAAATCAACTCTCGGGCCCACGTGCCTGGAATCCAAAAATTTTCAAAGATAAACATTACCCATAACATTATGAACTCAAATATATAATTTATTCGCAATCCCACATCCAATTTTCATGGTCAAAATCCAAAAATAAAAAACCCCATAATTTCTACTAATTTCCATGTTTAAATCCTTATACAAACCATGTATTTAACTTGTAATAGGTTGGATTCACTTACCTTGTGTTGCTTCATGAAAATATCCCCTTGAAGCTCTGCATAATCGCCCCAACCAAGTGAAAATGAGAGAAAATGGGCCAATTCCCGCTTTTAAAAGAACACCTCTGCCCAGATGACTTTTCACATCTGCGGTCAAATAGCCGCTTCTGCGGCTCCCCACCTACGGAAAAACCATCGCAGGTGCGGCTGCAGCTCAAACCAGCAACCTCCGCTTTTGTGGCCCAAATAGCGCTTCTACGCTTCCGCTTTTGCGGACAACATGCGCTTCTGCGCTCACGTTCCTGCATGCACAGGTCTGCTCCTGCGGCCCCAGGCGTTCTTGGCCAATTCCGCTTCTGCGATCTTCCATCGGCATCTGCGGCTTCGCAGGTGCGGACATTTCCGTGCACCTACGCTCCAAGACTTTCTCCACGAATATCGCACTTGCGATTGAAACTTTGCACCTGCGTTACCGCTCCTGTGGCCACTTCTTTTGCAAGTGCGATTGCACCAGTCTTCAACAACACCAGCCCTTCTTCAAATCCAAATTTCAATCCATTTTCGATGCGTTTCAACCCCAAGGCCACCCGGGACCCCATCCATACCAACCAACAAATCCCAAAACATGACACGACCTTAGTTGAGGCATCAAACCTTGCCAAACAACATCGAAACTACGAATCGACGATCGCAATCCTTCTTTAAATGTTCAAACTTCCAAACTAACGCGTTCAATTCATATAAAAACATTCCGGAATGATGCCAATCTTTGCACAAGTCATAAGTCACAATACGAACCTTTTTCCAAGGCTCGGAATCTCGAACGAACATTGATAACATTAAAATCCACTTCAAGCCAAACATAAGAACTTCTTAAACTTTTAAAATACCAACCTTCCGCAATAAGCGTCGGAATGCTCCCGGATGATCAGATACTCAACCCGAACAGATGCCAAAGTCCGAATCATCATACGAATCTATTGGAACCTTCAAATCCCGATTCTGAGGTCGTTTACTCAAACGTCACACCTTAGTCAATTCTTCCAACTTAAAGCTTCCACAATAAGAATTTTCTTTCCAAATCATTCCCGAAATTCAATTCCGACCACACATACAAGTCCTAATACCTAAAGTGAAGCTACTCAAGGCCTCAAACCGCCGAATGACGCGCTAGAGCTCAAAACGACCGGTCGGGTTGTTACATTCTCCTCCACTTAGACATACGTTCGTCCTCTAACGTGCTAAGAACTACTCCTGAGTTGTCCAAAATCACTGTGCAACACCTCGTGCACCTACCCATTCCACCACAATCCAGTTGAACATATTAGCTTGAGTCAGACTGAAGATCCTCCCTTTTATTTAGTCAATAAGCCTTAGAACCAAATTTCAACCTCCGAATTTCTCTACAAGACCTGATTCTAACATACGAACACCGTACCAATCACCACACACCGTACCAAAACACGATCGTACACCTTTTGCTGAATTCACACCATGCCTCCCCGACCAGAATAGCTATAATTTCACAAATCTGATGCCCGCAATACATCTCATGACGTATATAAATCCTGTTCCAACTCTCGTAATACTGCCACGATAAAAGAGACATGTAGAAACTCATAACCACCTGCCGAATCAACACATCCTGGAGTCTCTCCTTCGGACAAGAGCGATTACATCTTTCTGAACTGAATAATGATATTTTCTCTTAAATATATCTTATATAAATCTGATTGCACTAATTTCAGGTCCAATAATCTTGCCTCACCCAATACAAGCAGCTCAGGCAAGAAGCCGCCTCAAACACTGACTCAGAGATCATATGACGCCATCAATGCGCTGACAAGCTAAAACTCAAATATAACACATAAGGAGGGACAAAATCCGAAAAAGAATTACCCAGCCCGCGTAACGAATAAAATGGTCGAACAGATGTTATGAACCCTTCTCTGAGGATGGGAAACAAAATATGCAAGAATAGATATAGGGGACCGTACTAAACATAACGCTATTGCGGCGTGCAACCTGATCCAAACATGATACCGTTGCGGCGTGCAACCTGATCCACATAACGTACCCATGGCGGCGTGCCACTCGATCCACTCATAACAAGAAATAAGGACGTGCCCATCAAGACATAATGCTTTTACCTACGGAATGCCGAATATCGGCCACAAGTGCGCCAAGTGCAAAAATACAACTCTGGGGAGACGGATAGCGCAATACGCCACAAAACCCAAGCACGGCTAAGGTGCGATAAATGACCTGCACCTCGAGAGCCATCTTGCTCATATGACACCACAAGCTACACGGACCTCAACACATGTGCGAGTAATCAAGTCATCTCAATCCGGCGCACGCCCTACAGTTCATAACCAAAGGAATAGATCGCCTTCCTAGCATAAACTCTCACATTAACGATAGTACCAAAAATCTCCATACTTGGTTCCGATATTTAACGATCAAGTGACTAGCATGTCACACTCATACAATTTCCCCGTGGGG
>MCJB01052763.1:38403-154726 GCA_002018475.1 Nicotiana obtusifolia | reverse complement strand
GCAAACTGGAGGGTCATGACTGGCACTCGAGCCATACCTACCGAGCACCAATGCACATTTTATCTAACATTTCTTATTATCTATAAGGGCCGATGAGATCAACATAAATGATAGACATGAATCCCAAATAACCAACAATGAAAAATAATGGCATGAACATATATAACATGGGCGACAAGGCTGTCATGAAACTATGCATAAGGTATGAGCTACAAGCTGTCATGAGAGACTATACAATAAAAATCAATCGACAAGGCAATCCAAACTATACATGAGTCGACACCTGTCTGTGAGCCTCTAAAGGAACATAAGTGCTGCAACATTACCAGAATAGGGCCCTGCCATACCCATGATGTCTATGAAAAAAAGCATACCAAGACCACGGCAAGTCCGGAGAAGGGATCTCGTCAATAACCGCTGAACTGGGCAGCGTACTATGGTGGGAGAGCTTCGCCTACCTGTCCATCAGGACCTGCAGCACGACATGCAGCATCCACAAATAAAGAGGACGTCATAAAGTACTGAGTATGTAAGGTAGGAAAGAATAAGTAAGAATAGTAATGTAATCAGGGATAGATAATATACAACATGTAACATCTGGGTGCCTCTGAGGGCTACTGACATGAACTGCATGATAGATATATATACATAGATATACACATACACATAACTTTTAAAACATACGCCTATGCGGGCATCATCAGCATCATATCGTACCCGGCCATAATAGGCTCGGTAAAAATGTACCGCGTCATCAAAAGGCTCGGTAGAATCGTACCGGGGCACTTGGAGCTCGATAAAACCCAACTGATCAGTGATTGCACAATAGTTCTCGTACCCAGCCGACTATAGTGCGGCTCGGTCGAGTAAAATTGATACATACATATGATGCGTGATGGATTCATTGGAATCACATTTTGAACATTTCGGAGTGATGTAAGGTCGGTATCCTCCGTATGCGTTAATAGGATTAAATCTTCATCAAGAATCTTATAAGAATTAGGAAGTACCAACAACATTGATAACATAAGAATAAGAGAAGTAACATCAACATTAATCGTTCCATAAGAAGGAAAATAATGTATGTACTGCTAGCTTCTAGGAGTGGAGTATCTTTAAAAGCTCATTCATTAATTATGTACAATCAGTGTCGTGCAAAAGAAGGAAAGGGATAGCCTCATATACCTCGTATATACTGCCCAACCTCAAGCTATGCAAATGTCACGACTCCTTAGTCTGCAATAAGAGAAATGACACTATCGTTATCGTCTAAGCATCGTAACTATTATCATCGACCGCAACCTATTTTACGATGAAACGGACAACACCTCTGATATTTATATGACTTCCCATAGGTTAAAAAAATCACCAAAGCTCAAACAACATCAAATAATAATCAAATTGATCCTCCCAAAACAGTCCACCAACCAACAACATTACTAACAAGCCTTTCGATATATATCTCACAAGCTCTAGCTTCAACGACTTAGCCGTAACTTGGATAAACTTAAATACATGTAGGGTAATAGGTTCCTTAACTTTAAATAGAATGAACAACTCCAATTTGACCTTAATTGACCAGGAAATATCCCTCCAATGCTGCCACAAGAACAAGGAAGCGAAGCTAGCAATCAATTAGGATTTTTCGGCACTAGAATCACTTTAGAAGACTTGAAATCACCTAGGGTTGATATTAAGGACTTGAAGGAGTATTTTACAGAACATAAACCACTTAAAAAAACCTCCTATACGAGCTGGAACAACACAAAAATCAGCAACAACAAGAAGAACAAGAAACTTACTAGCGCCACGGGATTCTAGACACTTGATTTGTGTTGTTTGCCCTTTGTTTTGATCTTGGATTATGAGAGAACCTTGAGAGAGTGTTTTTAGGTTTCTAAGGTCTGAATATACGAAAAAAGAATGACTTAAAACGGGGTTGAGGCGTGTTATATATATCCATATGTCTCAATCGCCTATGTGGGCCCCATAGAAAGCTGCATGGCGCAGTCTCACGAAAACACGAATATCTCTCTACTCCTAGATCGTATCGACGAACATTTCAATGGAAACTAGACTCATAGTCCTTCAATTTGCTGGGTATATCACCCCGTAATTCCAAGTAAATTAGGATAAAAGCTTAGTGCAATTTGACCTAAAGTTTAAGTACAATTATGAACGTAAGTTGCGATAACTTTTGTCGACTTTTTTTTTCATAACACGTTTGACTTCAAGACTTATGATATGGATACTATATGATTCAAATACCTTAAAATAGGACCTCTTGGGAATGTTAAGCACCTCTAGTTTTACCTGAAAATACGGGTTACAACATCCTTGATTCGTTTAACTTCTAATACTTGTTAACCACTCTCATACACCCTTGTATCGTTTAAGACCAATAGGATTAAATTCTTATCATCTCAAAGATAATCTATTCTTGGTTTAACTCGACGAACTTACGGCGTGATCCAATGTATGCGAATATGGGTTGTAACAGGTATGCTCCCGTGACCTCCTGCCCAGGTAGCCAAGTCTGCACATCCATTCCACCAACTGTACTACATCCATAAAGCATATCAAGAATCCGCAAATTAGTACACAATGGCTCTTCCACAGAACATCATTCTCGGCGATACTAAAACAACGCCGACTTACTTTAAACATCTGAATTCTTCCCTGCTCATCCGAGCTCGTGACATTCTTATCAACGCCGAACCGCAACCTTGATCCTCAACTTTCAAATTCCCACTCCACTATGCGAGAATAGACGAATTCGTGATAACTCCGAAACGACCAGTAAAATAAACACTTCATCAGCTAGAAAGCTTTCACTTAGCTCATTTCAGAAGAGCTGAGGCAACACGCAACTGAATTCCCCAACCGCAGAAAATACAAACCTCAAGTCGTGATCTAACCCATCATGACTCTTTCGGAGTCCATTTACACAACAAGTCCATTTCAATCCAATACTCCCTAAAATCAAGTTATGTTGGTTTCCAAGCACGCATGCACAACTAGAAACCACATGTATGACTTCACACGCCGAAGGATTTGATCATTGCCACAATCATGCTGATTCAACCATTACTAACCGACCCAACTTCTTCCAATTTATTCTGGACTTGCATCAGAAATAATAATAGCTCCATTTAAACATACGAACCCAATCCACACTCATCTCCAGTGACCCGAATCGCGACACCATATTGTCTCAATGTCCATGAACCATCTCATACCCTTCTCAATCATACAATAGCATCTCTAATGGATACACCCGTTTTGCAAGACCTGCCGCGGATCCGAAGATATCTCTTCCTTTCCTCCAATACTGCACCGCACACCCGACGATACATAGAACATTCAAAGTTTCGATCGCAATCCACTACAAAAACTCGATCCTTAACCATACAGTGGACCTGAAATTCTTAGGCACAACACTTTAAATTCTTGAACCCACTAGGACCGTTGTTGAGAGTCACCTACTCTCACCTGATCTCGGACATAACCAAACTCCAACGCTCTACTAGCGCATGAACACCCTCTCAAAGAGGTAATCGACTGAATTCGCTTTCTTGTACATCACATCCACAAAGCATAAACTCTAAGTCTTCCCAAAACTTACACGTGAATCGATAAGGCGGAATATAGCACACATTTATCAATTTCTTTGCTCAAATTACCCCTGATGTTTTCCTTTTCTTAGTAACAAATAATCCACCAATGCACTGATAACCAGAAGCTGCAAAAGCTAACAACCATGTGATCCAATCGAATACTGTGGGGCTCCCCCACTTAGGTTTAGAATACCATCACATAATGTAGAGCCCATAATGATTCTACCTTCTCATTTACCATGATCACGTACCGTTAACCCGTCAAATTTCTCCAAGTCTTTTGTCAAGCTTTTCATGACCATTCTGAATCATCAAGTAGTATTATCCGTTAACCCGCCAAATTTCGGCCTCTTTCCGGATAGCAAGTAGTATTATCCGCAAAATGTTCATCGACATCAAGCAACCGCTAACCTACTCACAGGAGATAACCCACCTGTGGAATTCCTTATCGACATCTTCCAATGATGCTGCACTGGGTACAACTACCACGAAATAAGTAAACTCTCCTGAGCCCATTCTCGCCCTCCACTGTATAATTCTTTTCCATCCCCATTGACATCAATTGAAAGTTCAATAATACCTTCCGAACTCAAGTCATATTGCTTTTGAAACGATAATCAAACCCTCATACCCCTCTTCATTTCAAGCAAACTCCATTCTTCCATATTCTATCTTTCCTCTTACAGTAACCATCATTCCAAATAAAATCCGTAGACCAAACCACCTCCCATCACGATTCCCAAACCGTTAAACACTTTCTCAAGGCACGCGGCTATTCTACTACCGAATCCATATGCTAATCTGCCACTCTTACTTTGGTTAAACCATTTCCTTTAAGCAACTTCTTAACCTCTGCTTTTCATACTTGACCTGCTAGTACTTCAACCATCGCAAAACACTCCCCGCTATGTCCTCCCTCATACTTTGCTGCCCAAATTTTGCATCAAATCAAAATCCATCTCTGTTGCACCTAAACCAATGAATTGTTACCGACTAGAAGCCTCTTCAAAGATCATCTCTCTCGAGCCATCAACACTAAAAATACCAATTCGATTTTGAACCGCTGCATACCGCTATCTCTAACAACCGTCCCTCAGGAACCATTTCACAACACCCTTGCCTAAAGGAAAAATCAAATGAGACCATAACACCGGCGAACCGTAATGCGTTCAAACAAGGGCGACAATACCGCATCAGAATGAAAATTTCACCACACTCAAAAATACCAAGTCTCATTATTCCATCGACCAAAACCTGAACATCCATAGCCCGATTGCCTTTCCTTTGTTGGAATAAATGTTGAACCTCTAAATCATGCACTGAGAAATCCTCCTTTCGAGTTATTCACTGTCTCGACACATAACTAAGCAACTTACCGTTACACCAACATTGTGCGATAACAACGCATAGACATCATAGCAATCTTAAGTCTCGAAACCATAGAAAATACAGATACTGAGCTGAACAAAAGAATATCCTTCCACAAGGTGACGACAATAGCTTGTCCGAACACGCAGGGAAAAACATCCTGCACCACGTCTGCAGTACCACTACAACTCCTCAACGCCCAATTGATAACAAGCGCTTTGCGTCACATGAAATTGAGTAGGAAGGGAATAAAGGCACAAGCCTCAATGGAATCAAATTGCACGATGAGGAAATCAAGAAGGGAAGTGCTCCTAACAGCCCTGTAGCCTCTCGAAGATAAGTACAGACGTCTCCGTACCGATCCGCAAGACTCTACTAGACTGGCTCATGACTCGTGAGACCTAAGTGAACTTAACACCTTGATACGAACTTGTCACAACCCAAAATCCACTAAAGGTCGTGATGGCACCTAACACCATCGTCAGGCAAGTCGACGGTGATTGATCACTTAATTACTCATTTTTAGTATTTTGAAATCATGATTTTCATTAATTAAATAGTATGAAATAGAATTTACAGGGTAAAGGGTATTATTTACACGGAATACAATAATGAACAACCCGTTGGAAGCCCAAAAATCCGATGTCACAAGTGCATGAGCATTAACTAGGAAATATAATAAACTACAACATCTGTCTGAAATACAAATTAGACAGGAGAATATAAATAACTTTGATGGAGACTTTGTAGGTTGTAGATCATATTATGAAATGCAGCTCATGGTAAAGTCCCTGTAATAGCCGCCCCCCTGCACCCAAAAATACCACTAGGCATATATGTACCTGCACAAAAAGTGCAGCAAGTGTAGCATGAGTACGTAAATCAACGTATATTCAATAAGAATCTAGCCTAACCTCAGACAAATAGTGACAAGGAGTCGACGTCAACACTTACTAGTGGTCTAATAAGACATATACAGTAGAAGTAAACAGGTGTAAGTCAGAGTAAATAAGCGAATTAACAAGTATAATACATGGTACAATCCTCCCCTCAGCAATAACTCAAACTCTCAGCTATATATATATATATATATATATTGAACCTTACCAGATAGGTCGTTCACGGTTCAATAAGGAAAAACTCACAGATATGATGGCTTCTTGGAAATTATTACGCAAGATTTCAAATAAGAGTATTTTTTAGAAATGCCGAGGCGCACGACTCGATCCATCATAACAATTATGAACCAAGATACATCTATTTTAATGTCGAGGCGAATGGCCCGCTTCAATGAGAGTGTGGTACATAATCCTGTCTAGGCGTACGACGGATCCACCATATAGTGCACACTGCCGAAGGTCAAACGGCACGAACCATAGATGTATCTATCCTATCGAGGCGAATGGCCTGATCCCATTAGAATAAGAAGCTTTGATGGGTCCTTTGGCCCCACTCACGAATAGACGTGTGAGTTATATAAATTTTAAAGGTTTCAATGCATAATGCTGGAGAAATTCGTTAGAGGAGTACAATTATTTTGCAGCAAATCATGAAGCCCGTTGAATCTCTATAATAGCAAGTCTATCACTCTACAAAAGTCTAATCTCAAGTCGCATACATAAAATAAGGGATTTAATAGGCAAGACACTACTCAAATATTGCAGTTATAGCATAGCGGGAACCCAAGACTACCCAGAAATAACATGAGTCTAGCTACGTTACGGACTCTCGTCACCTTGTGTGTACGAAGCCCCTGCAACAAGTAGCACTTAACAAATACATCACCTAGGGGTATTTTCCCCCTCATAGATTTAGACAGGAGACTTACCTCGCTCTGAAGTTCCATCACCGGCTCCAAAGCATCTCTAACACCTCACAACAATGCCCGTCGATCCAAATCTAGTCAAACAAGGTGCAAACAAATCATAATATACTCCAATGCTCATAATAATTCAATTCATAATAATTCCTAACTCCTCTCGAAGAGTCTATAAAATCAACTTTCAGGCCCACGTTCCCGAATTCGAAACTTTTCGAAGATAAACATTATCCATAACATTACGAATTCAAATATATAGAATTTATTCTAGATCCCACATCTAATTTCGTGGTCAAAATAAAAAATTTAATAAAATTCTAGGTTTTCTACGAAAAACCCCACAATTTCTACTAATTTTCATATTTAAATCGTTATCCAAACCATATATTTAACTTGTAATAGGTGGGAATTACTTACCATGTGTTGTTTGATGAAAATCTCCCCCTGAAGCTCTCCAAGAGAGCCCCAACCAAGTGAAAATGAGAGAAAATGGGCCAAATCCCACTTTTAAAGGAACACCTCTGCCCAGACGACTTTTCGCATCTGCGGTTGAATAGCTGCTTCTGTGGCTCCGCACATGCGGAAAAACCATCACAAGTGCGGCTCCAGCTCAAGGCAGCAGCCTCCGCTTTTGCAGCCGCAATAGCGCTTATGCGCTTCCGCTTCTGCGGACAAAATGCGTTCTGCGCTCATGCACCTGCATGCCAAGGTCCGCTCCTGCAGCCCCAGGCCTTCTTGTCCAATTTCGCATCTGTGATCTCTCATCCGCATCTGCAGCTTCACAGGTGCGGACATTTCCTCGCACCTGCACTTCCAGACTTCCCCCACGAATATCGCACCTGCGATTAAAACTTCGCACCGTCATGACCATATTTGCGGCCACTCCTTCCGTATGTGCGATTGCACCAGTCTTCAGCAACACCAGCACTTCTTCAAATCCAAATTTCAATCCATTTTCGATCCATTTCAACCCAAGGCCCCGCGGGACCCGATCCAAACATACCAACACATCCCAAAACACGACAAGGACTAAGTCGAGGCCTCAAACCTTGCCAAACAACATCAAAACTTCGAATCGACGAACAAAATCCTTCTTTAAACTTTTAAACTTTCAAACTTCGACGAACGCGCTCGATTCATATAAAAATATTTCGGAATGACTCCAAACAGTGTGCACAAGTCATAAGTCACAATAAAAACCTATTCCAAGGCTCAGAATCCCAAACGGACATCGATAACATTAAAATCCACTACAAGCCAAACTTAAGAACTTCTTAAAATTTTAAAATACCAACCTTCCTAAATAAGCGCAGAAATGCTCCCGGGCGATACAATACTGAACCCGCACATACGTTGATGCATGCTAGCCTGATCAAGCTACGTTTATGCCTTCGAGACCATTAACAAAGAGTCAAGCTAAGGAGCTTCATGATATCCACTTAATGGTGAAGACCATGATTGCGCAATGATAGAAGAAGCGGGCAACATGTTGGATAAAACAAGAAAGGCGATGATTAGCCTTGGAAAAGGAGGGTCGTGCAATAGTTGAGGCCGAGAACTCAGTGAGTGCCTCAACTAGCTCTTATTAGTTATTTTGCATACTTAGTCTTGAGTAAGACAATGGCACTTATTTGGCCCTGTGTGGTCACTTGACATTTAGCCAAATTATTGGCCTTTTTGTTAGTTATCCTTTCCTAGTTGTTTTAGGCTAAAGTCTCATCCTTTATAAGCCTCAAGACTACATTATTTTCAGCACCTTACCATTATTATTAAGAATAAAAATTGGCAGCTTTGTGCTCTCCAAAACCCATTGTGTGAACTTGTCCAATACTTGGTGTGAATCAACATTGAACTTGTTCCTCCCATTGATCAAGCAATTTGCAAGTCCTTAGTTGTCTTGAGGGTTGTTTGCATAGTATAGGTCCTCCTTGGCTTATCAAGAGGGGAAGTAGACTAGTTCATACTTATAGTCTTGGTAGATCATTGAGTGTCTTACTTTTATCTTATTTTCTTGCATTCTTAGTTTAATATTGCATCAGTTGGTATCAGAGATTAGAAAGGGTTTATTTTTACAAGCCCATTCTTGTTCTTTATGCCTTAGTTTTAGGTTTCTAGTTTAGTGTTCTTGAATTTCGTTTTTGATATAAAAAAACAAAACAAAAAAAAACGTGAAAAGAAGAGAAATAGCCGTGAATTGATTGTTGGTTGAAGTTGTTATCACATCTAGGGTTGAAATCTTGAAGTTCTTGATTGTTAAAAGTCGTTCTTGAAACCCTAGGTTGGAGTTTGGGTTGAAATCTTGAAGTTCTTGATTGTTAAAACCCGTTCTTGAAACCCTAGGTTGGAGTCTTGAGTTGTTTCTTGAAACATTTCAGCATATGGTGCTTATTGAATAATTCTTGAAGTGTGTTGAATTGTTAGATGATTTGACCATTTTTCTTGATTGAAATCTTAATAGTTCTTGGAAGAAAGGACTTGAATTGTTAAAGAACAAATAGGGCAGCATCACCTTGACATAGTGGACGTGTATTAGGCCGTTCTTGACGTGTTTTGCATTGAATTCTTGAAGTTCTTGGACATCAACTTGTTGTTCTTGAATTAATTCACATAGTGAACTGTTTAAACCTTGAATTCATAAGCTTCTACGCGTTTAATCTTGGAGTTGAATTGCTAAAATATTTGAGGGTGTAAGAGCTTGGGATAGGCGGTAGGAGAAGGAGAAGGATAAGAAACCCTAAGCCCAATTTAAGAGGGAAACAACTCCTATTCCAAAAAGGAAAAGTTTACCCATTTTATTCCAAAGAAGGAATTATTTTTCCTTTGGGTTTAGGAGTAGAGAGGCGGCTGATCCTAAGGGAAAGGGGAGAGGGAATTCGGCCCTCAAGTGCGAAGGATAGGGAAAAATTCTCCAAATTAGAGTGGGAAAGCAAGGAGAAAAAGGAAAAAACTTATCCCATTCTAGAAGGAAAAGCTAGTGGCGCCTACCAAGGGTTTAAATTCAAAATATTTCTCTAGAATTTTCTTATTTCTTTGATTGAACTACTTCTAATTAGTAATTCTTAGGTAATTTTTCTACTTCAGCTAATTACTAATTTTGAGCTTGTAGGATTTCGGGCTAAAACTCAGAATTTTCACTTTCATAGTTAATTCTTGGCTTCTTGTGCTCACTTTAAAAGTTGTCCGCCTAGAGAGTCGCATAAATTCACTCACCCCGAAGAGAACTAGTGAACTTGTGAGCTTGAAAGGTTGTTGAGGAACTTGATCATTAGAGGAAGCCATTTTGAGGACAATTTTGAGAGATCCTACCTAAAATATTAAGTGAACCCGAGTGTCATTCAAAAGTGAGGGAGTGAGTGAGGTATTTCACTAACCTTAACGCATTCTCTAGTCTTGTTTCTTTTGCAAGTACATGGCTACTGAATGAGACAAGGTTGTGGCCGACATCACTTTACCGGAGCTCTTGGCTAAAGTAAGGGCAATTAGCACCCGAGTGGAGAACTTTGAAAAATTCGCTTGTACTCAGAAAAATTCCAGGGAAGGAACTAGTGATGGTTCCACCGTAAGACTTGAAAAATTGGCGGAGATGGCTCGTCAACAAGAATTGAGGGACAGAGCTGCTCACAATGTAAGAACCTTAGGAATTCTCCGGGGTATTATACCACTATTAATGCCAGCACGAAGAAATGTAGCGCCCAACGGGGAAATAAAGGCAGCCCATGAGGATGATCAACCCGAGTTTGAGGATTTTGATGATGACGATCTAGGGCAGCGAGACCCGAGGGTGAGACAATCATATGGGGGTCGTTACTATGTGGAAGACGTGGTTTTGACCGTGGTCCTTGAGGGGAGCTTGGAGGCTTTGGTGGAAGGAAGTTAGAGCCTGAGTTTGATGAACATGCTGCATATTATGAGGGTTATCAACCAGCCCGTGGTGGCTGTGAAAATGGCTTGACCAGTGTCAAGGTTACTATCCTTGCATTCAAGGGAACTAGTGATCCTGACCGGTTTCTAGAGTGGAAACGTCAAGTTGAGAGGATATTTGAAATCAATGATATGACCAAGGAAAAGAAGGCTACGTATGCCATTGCTGCCTTTGAGTCCTATGCTTCTACTTGGTGGGAGGATGAGAAAAGATCGAGAGCTAGACATAATCAACCCGCACGCATAACATGGAGAGAATTGAAACAGCTAATGACTCATAAGTATGTCAACCCAAAACACAAACAAGAGCAACTCCGGAGGTTATATGACTTGAAACAAGGGCTGAAATCCGTGGAAGAATATTATGATGACTTTGAGAAAATCCGCCTATCACTTGACATGGAAGACGAAGAAGAGGATGAGGTTGAAGCTGAAAAGATGATTAAAGAAGACAAGGCAGCTCGCTATAGAGGAAGTTCTGATTCTACTTCCATGCGTCAAAACAAGGAGTGGAGAACGCTGAGCACCGGTGGAGCAAGTGTGAGCCGCTGGGTGAAAGGGCCAGCCGAAAAGGTGATGCCTAAAAATGATCCTAAGGGGTCCGGAGGTAATTCTAAAACACACCTTAATTCTCCTAGTGCATCTTCCTTTCAATGTCATAAATGTAAAGGCTATGGGCATTTCGATAAGGCCTGTCCTACGCGAAAGGCCATGCTTATTCTTGATGATGGTACTGTTTGTGAGGTAGAGAGTGATGAGGAGATTGGGGGAGATGAGGGGGCTAATTTGGTTGAGTGTGACGAAGAGGCAGTGGAAGATGAGGGAGTGAATATGTTCTTAGTGGTGCGTAGGAACTTGAGTACCATGAGTGTAAAGGAGGAAGGAGATGTGCAGCGTGAGAACTTGTTTCATACTAGATGTAGGGTGAAGGGAAAGGTGTGCTCGATGATAAATGATTCGGGTAGTTGCACTAATGTAGTGTGTCAAACACTGTGACTCAACTTAACCTACCCATGTTAAAACATCCCCATCCCTATAGGTTGCAGTGGTTGAGTGAGTGTGGTGAGTTGAAGATAGTAAAGCAAGCGCTTATTAAGTTTAAGGTGGGAGCTTATCAAGATGAGCTCATGTGTGATGTAGTGCCTATGCAGGCTTGTCATTTATTGTTGGGCAGACCTTGGCAATTTGATAGTTGTGTCGTTCATGATAGAAACACCAACACTTATACGGCCAAGCTAGAGGGAAAGAGTTATACACTCAAGCACTTGACACCTAAACAAGTTAGTGATGATTACAAGCGCATGCAAGAGCTGAAAGAGGCGGCTAAAGCGAAGTCTCCTATGGGGACTAAACCTGAGGCCATAGACACTGCCAACACATCAGCCCAGCAAGGTAATATTTGTGCCATGATGCAACCAGGTGAGTATTTATGAGGTAATGATAGTTCTAAAATATTAATTTGCCTAGTTCATAAGGGTATTTACTTAAGTTCTAATGATGAAGTTTCTACTAACATTCACCCCTTGCCTAGTGTTGTTGATGATGTTTTGCAGGAATATGTGGACATGTTTCCCGAGGAGATGCCGAGTAGACTACCTCCATTGAGGGGGATAGAACACCAAATCGACTTTGTTCCGGCGTCAAAAATCCCTAACAAACCAGCCTACCGAAGCAACCCACAAGATACCAAAGAGTTGCAATGGCAAGTGGACGAGCTGTTAGCTAAGGGGCTGGTTCGTGAGAGTTTGAGCACGTGTGCCGTGCCTGTGATCTTGGTTCCAAAGAAAGACGACACATGGAGAATGTGTGTTGACTTCCGTGTCATCAACAAAATAACGGTAAAGTATCGTCATCCTATCCCTAGATTAGATGACATGCTAGATGAGTTAAGTGGTTCAAGTGTGTTTTCTAAATTGATCTTAGGTCCGGTTACCACCAAATCCATATGAAACTGGGTGATGAGTGGAAGACTGCGTTCAAGACCAAGTTTGGTCTGTACGAATGGTTGGTGATGCCTTTTGGTCTCTCCAATGCACCTAGTATGTTTATGCGACTAATGAACCATGTACTTAAGTCATTCATTAATAAGTTTGTGGTCATCTATTCTAATGATATTCTGATTTATAGCTGAAGTTTAAATGACCATGTTGATCACTTAAGGCAAGTACTCGATGTATTAAGGGCTGAAAAGCTCTATGTTAATTATAAGAAGTGTGCTTTTGTGTGGAGAGAGTTGTTTTTCTGGGGTTTGTAGTAAGAGCTAATGGTGTTGAGGTAGATGAATCTAAGGTTGAGGCTATTAGAGATTGGCTTACTCCTACTACTGTTTCGCATGTTAGGAGTTTCCATGGTCAAGCTAGTTTCTACAGACGTTTTGTTAGGGACTTTAGCACCATAGCAGAACCACTCACTAAGTTTATGAAGAAAGACCATCCCTTTGTATGGGGAGAGCCTCAAGAGAAGGCTTTCCAAGAGTTGAAACGTAGGCTTAGTTCTGCCCCGTTACTATAATTGCCTGATTTTAGTAACGCGTTAGCAGAACCGCTCACTGAGTTGGTGAAGAAAGACCAGTCCTTTGTGTGGGGAGAGCCTCAAGAGAAGGCTTTCCAAGAGCTGAAACGTAGGCTTAGTTCTGCCCCGTTACTACAATTGCCTAATTTTAGTAAGGCGTTTGAAATTGAGTGTGACGCCTCACGGGTTGGAATTAGAGGTGTTCTCATGCAAGATGGGAAACCTATTTCCTATTTCAGTGAGAAGTTGAAGGGGGCTGCCTTGAATTAATCTATGTATGACGAGGAGTTGTATGCCCTCGTGAGAGCTCTAGCTCATTGGAAGCACTATTTATGGCCTAAAGAGTTCGTAATTAGGAGTGATCATGAGTCACTCAAACATCTTAAGGGCCAAGAGAAGCTGAACAAAAGGCATGCCAAGTGTGTTGAGTTCATTGAGAGTTTCCCTTAGGTAATTCATTACAAGAAGGGAAAGGAGAATGTAGTGGCTGATGAGCTTTGTAGGATGTTTGCTTTGGCTACCATATTAGCATCTAGGCTGATAGGTTTTGAGAGTATTAAGTCTATGTATATGCATGACCCTAAGCTTAAGAGTGTTTGTGACGCCATAGCTAGTGGGCAGCAAGTAGAGAAATATCAACGGCATGATGGGTACCTTTTTAAGAAGGGGAGAGTTTGTCTACCCGAGTCTTCATGGCGCGAGTTGCTATTGCGTGAGGCACATTGTGGGGGCTTAATGGGTCACTTTGGGGTAGATAAGACCTTGGCTATGTTAGGGGAGCAGTTTCATTGGCCTAAGATGAGGCGTGATGTTGAGCATGTTTGTGGTGCTTGTTTGGACTACAAACGGGCTAAGATGGCTCATTTTATTCTTTGTAATAATGTAATGATGCACAACATGTTGCTTCATTGTTTATTGCTAATGTGTTAAAGCTGCGTGGAGTGCCTCGTACTATTGTTAGTGATAGGGATTTAAAACTTTTGAGTCACTTTTCGAAGTGTTTGTGGGGTGCTCTTGGCACTAAACTGTTGTTTTCTACGTCTCATCATCCACAGACTGACGGTCAGACTGAGATTGTTAACCGAACCTTTGGAGCTCTTCTTCGAGCTATGACCAAAGGGAAGGCGGGGACGTGGGCTGATAGATTGCCTATTATGGAGTTTGCTTATAATAGAATTGTGCATAGAATGACTAGCATAACTCCATTTGAATGTGTTTATAGCTTTAATCCCTTGATTCCACTTGATCTTACTCCTTTGCCGAGAGATACAGCTATTAGTGTTGATGGTGAAAACCGGGCAGCAGTGTTGCTCGAGTTGCATCTAAGGTGAGGAAGAACTTGGAGGAAGCATATGAGAAAGTGGCGACCAAGAAGAATAAAGGGAGGAAAAAGATGGACTTAAAGAAAGGTGATTGGGTTTGGGTGCACTTCAGAAAGGAGAGGTTCCCAAACCAAAGGAAAGGGAAGCTATAGTGTTTCTAGAACGTTCAACGTTTCTGAATTAATTCCTTGTGTTGCAGGTAGCGCCGCTTTGAGAGATGATGATGGCTCGATTTTTCGGATGAAATATTCTCAAAAAGGGGAGGATGATCCATGCCACCCTGATCAAGCTACGTTCGTGCCTTCGAGACCATTTACGAGGAGTCAAGCTAAGGAGCTTCATGATATCCACTTCATAGTGATGAAGAGCCATGATTGCGCAATGATGGAAGAAGCGGGCAGCATGCTGGATAAGACAAGAAAGGCGTTGATTAGCCTTGGAGAAGGAGGGCCATGCGCTAGTTGAAGCCGAGTACTCAATGAACGCCTCAACTAGCTCTTACTAGTTATTTTGCGTAGTTAGTCTTGAGTAAGACAATGGCACTTATTTGGCCCTGCGTGGTCACTTGACATTTATCCAAATTATTGGCCTTTTTGCTAGTTATCCTTTCCTAGTTGTTTTAGGCTAAGGGCTCATCCTATATAAGCCTCAAGACTACATTATTTTCTGCACCTTACCATTATAATTAAGAATAAAAATTCGCAGCTTTGTGCTCTCCAAAACCTATTGTGTGAACTTGTCCAATACTTAGTGTGAATCAACATTGAACTTGTTCCTCCCATTGATCAAGCAATTTGCAAGTCCTTAGTTGTCTTGAGGGTTGTTTGCATAGTATAGGTCCTCCTTGGCTTCATCTAGAAGGTAAGTAGACTAGTTCCTACTAATAGTCTTGGTAGATCATTGAGTGTCTTGCTTTTGTCTTATTTTCTTGCATTCTTAGTCTAATATTGCATCATACGCCCAAGTCTGAAATCATCATACGAACCTATTGGAACCTTCAAATCTCGATTATAAGGTCGTTCACTCAAAAGTCACACCTTAGTCAATTCTTCCAACTTAAAGCTTTCGAAATTAGAATTTTCTTTCCAAATCAATCTCGGACTTCCCGAAATTCAATTCCGAACCCTCGTACAAGTCCTAATACCTGAAGTGAAGCTACTCAAGGCCTCAAACATCCAAACGACGTGCTAGATCTCAAAACGACCGGTCAGGTCGTTACAATCATAACCATGAAGTTTAATACTCAATATTAAAGCGTTTAAAGAGTTTTCATCACTCAAAGAAATCTGCAAATTAGGATAAGTATTAATATATACCGGGCCATAGGCCAAACTGGTTTGCACTGTTCCTATAAGGAATTTTTTCCAGTTTTGGTTCCTGCCATCCCTGATAGCTGCTATGAAACTTTCAGGTAAGCTTCTTAACATAAGTGGCATGAAAGCAACTTGTATTAAACCAATATGTAAAAATCTATAAGTTTCCCTATAAGGTGATAAATCATTTTAAGTTAATAATCTAAAAGTAGCATGATCACTATCTACTGTTATAGTCTCTTCAGTAGTTTTAAATACTTATTTTAAACCCAATTTCTCAAAGGTACCTAGTTATTATATAACCTTAGGTTAGATTCTAGGAATCGTCCATTTATTAAGAAGATCTAGTTGTTGGGGCATATCATACTCTTCTTTCCTACTGTTTTTCATTTGTTTCCTAATGATATTCATTAGAGAAGATGTGTAAAACTTAGCACCTATTTCTACTCTTTCACATGGCTCTGATACCATTTTAAAATCAGATCGCTTCGATAGAGTTAGAGGGAACCTTTTACAATGACACCAGCCCTATTAAGCTACAGCCTTGTCAAGCAAACCCTAAATAACGGTCCTCCTTTTAACCCTTCAACACGCCCGCCTGGCTAATACGGGTTCTCGAGGACCACCAGTTATGCTACCATAACCAGTATTTACTGCCTGGATTGTAAACTGCCTGGGCTCTACAGTCTCAACCTAAGAACCATCGGATGATACAGTATAAAAATAATAGCAAAATCATGTTTAAGAATAGTCTAGTATGCATAAGTTAAATACAATACTATTTAGCCTATCATTTAGGCTAAATGAATATCTAAATTAGCAAAACTAAAATAAATAGTACCTAAGGCTGCCGAGATTGTGGCCAAGTAGTGTTTTCTAGTTTTTATTCCAAAAATAAAATTATTACAAAGGGAGATTTACAAAAGATGAAATTCAAGAGAGATGAGAGTTTTCATAGAAAGAGGTTAGAGCTATTAGCCGAAGCCTGCCTCTGAACTAAAATTGAGATCCTTATATAATGGATCTGCCTCTAAGACAAACAAAAACTAAACAGTAAAATGGCCAACAAGATAAAAAGCTAAAACCTAAAAGTCAAAGAGCAAAAAGAGAAACGGACAATCTTTATAAAGGTAGATTCCCCTACAGTGGTGGGTCTATTACTTTATTAAAGTTATTCGTCCTTATTACCCCAATTATTCAATGGTGGGGCCTTCACTGTTTCTTTCAAGCTGTGTTTTTTGCTTTATTATTTTTGACAGAAGATTCTTCCGTGATTTCTTTGAATTGTTGCAAAAATCTTTCTACAATTTTGAGGTCTACTTCTTCATTATCTTCAACCTCTTGAGATTCTCCTGCTATGACTATGTCATCTTCCATAGTGTGGCCTGTTGAAACCATAGATATATCATCTGGTATCTCGATTTCCAGATTTTTCATTAGATCTTTCTTTACTTCTTCCATGTATGAAGCAAGAATTTCTGATTTGGTCATAACACCTTTCTTCATTTGAAGATGTCTGGTTAATAGCTTGAAAGGACTTAATTGCTCCAACGTTCTGTTATCAACTTTTTCTTTATAATTATACTCCTCAATTTTCTTTTGGATATTATCCAAAATTTCTTGACCCTGTAATTTTCCTGTTGGTCTTTTTCAAGTAATTTACTTCAAAATTTCATAAAACAATTCTGTTTAGACACGGGAAACCTTCTGTCGTATAACTAACTTTCACATCCCATTTCATTATCCAAGAGATAGAGAATTCTATAAAAAAAGTACATGGCAGCCATCGTTTTAAAAAAATTTCTTGTTTTTGCATATCAATAATTTTGGGAGATATATCTACCCCTTGAGTATATAAACTCTTAAATTATTCTGGAAGAATTTCCAATGATAGACCATATAAGATTCACCAGTTACAGAATCAATTTGGGATCTATTGTTCATATATATTGGAACAGAGCTTTATGAATCAAGAGTGATTTTTATTAGCATTTTCATATAAAAACACTTTATTAAAGCCCTCAACATAATCCCAATAATTAAATTTTACCGGGAGTTTTTGCTCAGGATGGGGGAATTCCCTTTCCTTGAATGTAATGAGCCCCCATTCATCTGAAGCTAAAGTCCTTTTTATTATAATTTTAAAGAAATTATAAACTCTCCGTGTTGGCTGGGTAAAAGTGCTAAATTTCGGCTGAGGCAGTAGAAGTTAGGACTAGTCCATAGTGCATTCTATATTTGTAGGAAAGGGTGTCATATGATGTCGTATCAAAATATCTGATCATAAGTTACCAAGGGCTGTCCTTCCATTTTAGGTCAGACTGTTCTAGAAGAGTTATTAACTCATTTTTCTCATTTTAGTTATAAATCTCAATAGTCTCATGACTATCATCTGTTAATACCGATGAATATGATAGGCTATTATTATTATTATCTTGTTTTGATTTCATAAAATCCAAGAATTCTTTGTACATTGAGTGTTTGGTATTAATACAAATGTTCCTGCTATATTAGCAGCTATTAGTTGCTAGTTTCTGATTTGGACAAGGTTATTCCCTCTGCCATAGGAAGGTGTCCTTCCTCTGCCATAAATCGGAAACTAGCAACTAATAGCTGCTAATATAGCAGGAACATCTGTATTAATACCGAACACTCAATGTATAAAGAATTCTTGGATTTTATGAAATCCAAACAAGGTAATAATAATAGCCTATCATATTCATCGGCATTAACAGATAATAGTCATGAGACTATTGAGCTTTATAACCAAAATGAGAAAAAGGAGTTAATAACTCTTCTAGAACAGTCTGACCTAAAACGGGGACAACCCTTGGCAACTTATGATCAGATATTTTGATACGGCATCATATGCCACCATTTCATACAAATATAGAATGAACTATGAACTAGTCCTGACATCCACAGCCTCAGCCGAAATTCAGCACTTTTACCCAGCCAACACAAAGAGAGTTTATAATTTCTCTAAAATTATAATTAAAAAAAGGATTTAAGCTTCAGATGAATGGGGGCTCAATACATTCAAGGAAAGGGAATACCCCTATCATGAGAAAAAACTCCCCGTAAAGTTTAATTATTGGGATTATTTTGAGGACTTTAATAAAGTCTTTTTATATGAGTATGCTAATAAAAAGCACTCTCGATTCATAAAGCTCTATTCCAATATGTATGAACAACAGATCCCAAATCAGTTCTGTAACTAGTGGATATTTTGTGGTCCATCATTGAAAATTCTTCCAGAACAATTTAAAAGTTTATATTCTCAATGGGTAGATATATCTCCCAAAATTATTGATATGCAAAAACAAAATATTTTTTAAAAATAAGATGGCTGCCATTTACTTTTTTAAAGAATTATCTATCCATTGGATAATGAAATGGGATGTGGAAGTCAGTTATACGACAGAAGGTTTCCCGTGTCTAAACAGAATTTTTTTTACGATATTTTGGAGTAAATTACTTCAAAAAGACCAGCAGGAAAAATTACATGGTCAAAAGATTTTGAATAATATCCAAAAGAAAATCGATGGGTATAATAATAAAGAAAATGTTGATAACAAAACGTTGGAGAAATTATGTCCTTTCAAACAATTAACCAAACGTCTTCAAATAAAGATAGGTGTTATGACCAAATCAGAAATTTTGGCTTCATACATGGAAGATGTAATGAACGATTTAATGAAAAATCTAGAAATAGAGATACCAGATAATATATCTATGGCTTAAACAGGCCACACTATGGAGGATGACACAGTCATAGTAGGAGAATCTCAAGAGGTTGAAGATAATGAAGAAGTAGACCTCAAAAGTGTAGAAAGATTTCTGCAACAATTTAAAGAAATCACGGAAGAATCTTCTGTCAAAAACAATAAAGGAAAAATAAAGCTTAAAAGAAACACAGAAGACCCCACCATTGAATAATTGGGGTAATAAGGACGAATAACTTTAATAAAGTAATAGACCCACCACTGTAGGGGAATCTACTTTTATAAAGATTGTCCGTTTTTCTTTTAGCTCTTTGACTTTTAGGTTTTAGCTTTTTATCTTGTTGGCCATTTTACTTTTTAGTTTTTTTCTGTTTTAGAGGCAGATTCATTATAAAAGGATCTCAATTTTTAGTTGAGAGACAGGCTTCGACTAATAGCTCTCACCTCTCTCTAAGAAATCTCCCATCTCTCTTGAATCTCATCTTTTGCAAATCTCTCTTTGTAATAATTTTATATTTGGAATAAAAACATGAAAAGGCTACTTGGCCACAATCTTGGCAGTCTCAAATACTATTTATTTAAATTTTACTAATTTAGATATTCATTTAGTCTAAATGATATGCTAAATAGTGTTGTCTTGAACTTATGCATACTAGACTATTCTTAAAACATGTTTTGTCATTAATTTTATACTGTATCACCCGACGGTTCTTAGGTTGAGACTGTAAAGCCCAGGCAGTTTACAGTCCAGGCAGTAAACCTGGTTATGGCAGCATAAGCCGTGGTCCTCGAGAACTCGTATTAGCCAGGTGGGCGTGTTGAAGGGTTAAAAGGAGGACCGTGGTTTAGGATTTGCTTGAAAAAGCTGTAGCTTAACAGGGCTGGTGTCGTTGTAAAAGGTTCCATGTAACTCCGTCGAAGCGATCCGGTTTTAAAATGGTATCAGAGCCATGTGAAAGGGTGGAAATAAATGCTAAGTTCAACACATCTTCTCTAATGAATATCATTAAGAAACAAGCTACTGCTAAAAACAGTAGGAAAGAAGAGTATGTTATGCCCCAACAATTAGATCTTATTAATAAATGAACGATTCCTAGAATCCAACCTAAAGTTATATACCAACTAGGTACCTTTGAGAAATTAGGTTTAAAACAAGTAGTTATAACTACTAACGAGACTATAATAATAGATAGTGATCATGCTACTTTTAGATTATTATCCGAAAATAAGTTATCCCCTAATAGGGAAACTCATAGATTTTTACATATTGGTTTAATACAAGTTGCCTTCAAGCCACTTACATTAAGAGGCTTACTTGAAAGTTATTAGCAGCTCTCAGAGATGGCAGGAACCAATACTGAAAAAAATCCCTTATAAGGACAGTACAAACCAATTTGGCCTATGGCCTCATATATTTTGATACTTATCCTAATTTGCAAATTTCTTTGAGTGATGAAGACTCTTTATATGCTTTAATATTGAGTATTAAGCTTCATGGTTATGATTATATGCCAGGAACAGAAGTTATATGTACCTGTTATAGGATTTATTACAAACCTTTATATACTTTAAATCCTATGTGGAAGATTATGGATTTCAAAAATGAAACTATTCTTATAGAAACTAATTTTGGTAAGTCTAAAGTTACCACCAGAAGACCTATTAAGTGGGATGAAATAGACTTTCCTAAAGAATGGGTCATAGAGGAAGTTATAACTCCTAGGAATGCAAATAAAGTGAAATCACAGAAGTTGAACAAACTTCGGATGGAACAGTTAAAATTAGGTTCAATGCACCCGATCAAACCAAAAATATTAGTTATTCATCTAGATTAACTAGATCAAATTCCTCTTATATTTCACCTATTGATTACACTGCAGATTTTGCATCAAGAGCATCTACATCACAAATTAGAGAAAATAATAGAATAGATGTCATAACAATTAGTACAGATAATATTGCTAGTGCTATTCTTGATCCGACTGAATCCGAAATGGATTTTTCCAATTGTTTAAATGGATAAAAACCAAATAGATTTTAGTCCGGGTTCACCGGCAAGAAAAATAATTTCTGAAGAATTTAAAAGACCTAGATGGGAACTTTTCAAAAATTGGGTTTTTTGATAAATTTCATGAGAAATTAATAAATTTCTTCTAAAATGATTTTTATAACGATATTAGTGGTCACAATAAAATTATTGCTTTTGTACCATGGTTTATGTCTAAATATGTTGATAGTTATATTTTCATGCTAGAAAGTGATTATAAACTCATTAGTGGTGAAATTACTAGATCCGTTTTCTCCCCACAAACATCTTTTCAAATGGGAGAAAAGAATAAAGTAATTTATTATACCGCCTTTTCAAAATTATTTGAAGATGATACTAGCAAAATTACTGCTAGGAATTTGAATACTATGCTAACACAGAATAATTATAGTAATATATATATATTAGTATTATAGGCGAATAGATTGTTCCATTAATGAAAAACTGGACAGATTAATAACAGATTCCATAAAATATGTGGGCAGGATACTATAAAGGGTATAGAGCAAATTACTACTGCGAGTATCCAACCTCCTCCCGAGGTTAAAGACTTTAATTAAGAAGTCTAAAGGACCTGGAAAAATTATTAGATGAAAAATTTGAAGGATTCAAAATTAGTCCATTAAATTTAGAGCATCTATCTGATGAACATAAGAGAGTAAAACTCTCTAATGAGATTAATAAAATCTCAGAAAAGTTTGCTCGAAAACGGGTCCAAAAGGATGTTATATTATCCTAGGCCAACTTCTCAAGATGTACTCATAGAGGAACCGAATTCTAGTCATTTTTCCTAGAGATATAATAGCACAGAAATCTACGAATGGAATATAAATGGTTTTATTGACCGTCAAATTTATACTTAAGTACATAGAATGCTTATGTACAGCACTATCTGCAAGGTTAATAAGAATTCAGAGAAAACCATTGCTGACATGATAGTGTCACGACCCAAACCAACCCGTCGTTATGGCGCCTGTCATGGTACTAGGCAAGCCGACTATTCAACCATTTCCAACACTTTAAACCTTTGAAAGATATGAAAACAGCTTAATTAAAGGAAAATGGTTTAAAACAAGATAGGATGTCATAACTCAATACATAATCTCTCCAAAAAATCGGGGTGTCACCAAGTACATGAGCATCTACATAAAGATATAATCTGGTATACCGTCTAGAAAATAAAACTGAAATAAATAACATGAAAGGTAAGGGAGGAGAGTCAAGGTCTGTGAACGCCCAGCAGCTACCTCGATGTTCTCCAAATGTCCGGACTCCGCAACTCAGCAACCGCCGTGACCGGAAGCACATGAATCTGCACACGAGGTGCAGGGTGTAGCGTGAGTACAACCAACTCAGTAAGTAAAAAGTCTAAGCTGTGGTCTGAAAGCAGTGATGAGCTCTAACAATACATTAAAGATACGGAATTTAACAATGCAGAAAAATGGACATGCTTCCAGGTTCAACAGTTAAGTTTAGCACCGACAAAAAAAATGAGACCAAGTGTGAATAATAATATGAAAACGACATCTATAAGACTACATGCCAAGGTGAATACTGTATGTGATGCAACATAGTGAAATCCCAAGTACTCACTCTCTCAGAGCATTCAATATGCCCGTCTCAATCCTAGCTCACCACACTCAGTCACTCAGCAATATATATATATAGCCAGAGGCTCGTTGCGGCATACAACCCGATCTACATATATATAGCCATAAGGCTCGTTGCAGCGTGCAACTCGATCCACATATAAACACACACACACACACACACACATATATATATATAGCCATAAGGCTCGTTGAGACGTGCAACCCGATCCACAAATATATATAGTCATAAGGCTCGTTGTGGCGTGCAACCCTAACAGCACGGCACTCAGGCCCCCAACTCAGTCACTAATCTCTCCAGTCTCTCGAGCTCACAACACTCATGCTAAGCAGACCTAATCAATGGTACGAGATGTGAAAATATACGATAACAGAGACTGAGATATGGCACGTACTAATGAATTTGACGAAGGTCATGACTGTAATTAAACAGATAACTCAACAGCAAGAACGAACACCGTGGGTCCCAAAAGTACCAGCATATAGCCTAAAGATGATTTCTAGCATAAATTACAGCTCAAGTGCTCTAACACATAGTGTACAATAAAAATGTTCAGATAAAATGGCTACATAATTCCATGGAATCAACTAAATCACAACTCACACGGTGCGCGCCCACACGCCCGTCACCTAGCATGCGCGTCACCTTAACATCAATTCCATAACACGTAGTTAAGGATTTCATACCCTTAGCCTCAAGTTTAGAAGTGTTACTTACCTATATCTGATATACTCTCTACTCCAACACACCCTTGCCTCGTGAAACGGCCTCTGAATGCCTTGAATATAGCCATAAAAAATTCGATATAATAAATACGGGCTAAAGGAATCAACTCCATAAGAAAATGCTAAGTTATTAATCAAAACTCAAAAATCGACTCAAAATCCGGCCCCGGGGCCCAACACTCGAAATTCGATAAAAGTCACAAAACCTGAAATCTCATTCAACCACAAGTCCAACCATACCAAATTTATCAAAATCCTACACCAAATCGTCACCCAAATCCCGAAATCAAACTCTCCAAATCCCTAGCCTCAAACCCTTAATTTACACCTTAAATACACACCAACTAGGTGAGAAAATCAATGAGGAAGCAAGATTATTGATCAAAAATGAACACAAAGGACTTACCTCAAGAATCCCCTCGAAAATCTTCTGAAGCATCGCTGAAACCCGAGCTAAAAGGTTTAAAACGAAGCAAAATCGTGAACCCTTGTAATTAAGTGTTCTGCCAGCACTTCCGCTTCTTCGGCGTCACAGAAGCGACCACTCACCCACATCTGTGGCTCCTTTTGCTCCTGCGGTCCCTCACTCCGCTTCTGCGGACTCGCTTCCGCGAGCATCCACAATAATAAGGCATGCTATGGCATGTAGCCCTATCCACAATAATAAATAAGCCAACAAGCCCTGCTATGGCGTGCAGCCCGTTCCATAATAATAATAATAATAATAATAATAATAATAATAATAATAATAATAATAATAATAATAATAATAATAATAATAATAATAATTGTAAAAGTAATAATAGTAGTAATAACAATAATAATTGTAATAGTAACAATTATTATAATAATAATAATAACTAAACAGCCAAAACGACCACTGTGGATCCCAATAATACCAACATATAGCCTAAACATGATTTCTAGCATAAATTACAGCTCAAGTGCTCTAACACACAGTGTACAGTAAAAATATTCAGATAAAATGGCTACACTATTCCATGGAATCAACTAAATCACAACCCACACAGTGCGCGCTCACACGTTCGTCACCTAGCATGTGCGTCACCTCAACATCAATTACACAATACGTAATTCGGGGTTTCATACCCTCAGCACCAAGTTTAGAAGTGTAACTTACCGCAATCCGAGCAACTCTCTACTCCAACACACCCTTGCCTCATGAAACGGCCTTCGGATGTCTCGAATCTAGCCATAAACAATTCGATATAATCAATACGGGCTAAAGGAATCAACTCCATAATAAAATGCTAAGTTATTAATCAAAACTCAAAAATCGACTCAAAAGCAGGCCCACGTCTCGAAATTCGATAAAAGTCACAAAATTCAAAATCCTATTCAACCTCGAGTCCAACCATACCAAATTTAACAAAATCCTACACCAAATCGTCACCCAAATCCCCAAATCAAACTCTCCAAATCCGTAGCCTCAAATCCTCAATCTACACCTTAAATACACACTAACTAGGTGGGAAAATCAAAGAAGAAGCAAGATTATTGATCAAAAACGAGCACAAAGGACTTACCTCAAGAATCCCCTCGAAAATCCTCTTAAGCATCGCCGAAACCCGAGCTAAAATGATTAAAATGAAGCAAAATCGTGAACCCTTGTATTTAAGTGTTCTGCCAGTACTTCCGCTTCTACGGAAACTTAACCGCTTATGCGGCATTGCAAAAGCAACCTCTAACCCGCATCTACGGCTCCTTCCGCTCTTGCGGTCCTTCACTCCACTTCTGCGGACTCGCTTCTACGAGCATCCACAATAATAAGGCATGCCGCAGCGTGTAGCCCAATCCACAATAATAGATAAGTCAACAAAGCCTACTATGGCGTATAGCCCGATCCATAATAATAATAATAATAATAATAATAATAATAATAATAATAATAATAATAATAATAATAATAATAATAATAATAATAATAATGATGATGATGATGATGATGATGATGATGATGATGATGATGATGATGATGATGATGATGATGATGATGATGATGATGAAGATGATGATAATGATAATAATAATGATGATAATAATAATAAAGCCAATACGGCATGGTGCGGCGTGCAGCCCGATCCACAATATCACTCACAATCCGGCTATCGGGCCCCAACTCAGTCATCAATCTCTCTAGTCTCATGGGCTCACAAATCTCATACCACTCAGCACAAACAATGATAACATGATGTAACAGTAAATGATAATAGAGACTAAGATATAATATCCAAATGAATAAACATGATTGAGTACATTATTGCAGTTTAAGCAAATAACTCAACTAGTAGAAATAACCTCAGTGGATCCCAACAGAATAAGCACATAGCCTAGACATGATTTCTAACATGAATCACAGCTCAATTACTCTAACGCGTAGGAATCACACGAATAAAACAACACTAGGTAATTACACAGCACCACAGAATCAACCGAGTCATAACTACCACGGTGCACGCCCACACGCCCGTCACCTAGCATGTGCGTCTCCCCAACACCATCCATGTAACACGTATTCCAGGGACTCATACCTTCAGTACCAAGTTTATAAGTGTTACTTACCTAAAAGTGCGCAACCCAATGCTCCAACAAACCCTTGCCTCGCGAATCGGCCTCTGAATGACTCAAATCTAATCACAAACAAATTAATATAATTAATACAAGCTATAGGAATCAATTACATACGATAAAGCTAAGTCCTTTAACAAAATTAAAAAGTCAACAAAAAAAGTCAACCTTGAGAATTCACAAAATCCAAACACCCATTCAATAATCGCATACCAAAATCATTCAATTCCAACCATAAATTGACCCTCAAATCCTCAAATCTTACTCTCCAATATCTAGTCCAAAATCCCCCAAATTTCACCTCAAAAACATATAATCTAGGTGGGAAAATCAATGGGTATTCAATATAAATGGACAAAAGTGATCAAAAGTTTCTTACCTCTTGAATCATGGTGAAATCCCTCGAAAATTGCCCCTAGCCGAGCTCCACAAGTCCAAAAATGAAGAAAAGACTCAAACCCCTTGATTATATCCTTCTGTCCAGGCATTTAACCGCTTCTGCGGTCCCGCAGGTGCGGCCAAAATTCCACTTCTTTGGTTCCCTTATGGCCCTGCCATTCCGCATCTGCGGACAAGACTCCGCTCCTGCGGAGGCTCACCTGCGACCAAGCCTCCGCTTCTACGGAAACTACTGCCCTTCGCATATCCCGCTTCTGCGACCAACAGCCCGCATCTGCAAGCTAGCAGGTGCGGAATTTTCCTCGCACCTGCTCAACGTCCCAACTCCACTCAAAGTCGCTTCTACAGCTCCGCACCTGCGGCCAATTCCTCGCAGTTGCAATTGCACCAGAACTGAACACAACAGAAATTTTGTAATCAAATTCTCAATCCGACTTCAATCTGAATCACACCCGAGGCCCCGCGGGCCCCCATCAAAACATAACAACACATCATAATAAATCATACAAACTTAATCGAAGCCTCAAATCACATCAAACAACATCATAAACATGAATTGCACCCCAATTCAAGCCTATTTAAACTAATGGATTTCCAATTTCTAAAATCGATGTCGAAACCTATTAAACCAATTCCGATTGACCTCAAATTTTGCATACAAGTCATAAATGACACAAAGGACCTACATCGACTCTTGGAACCATAATCCGAGCCTGGTTTCAACAGAGTCAACTCTCGGTCAAACTTCTCAACCTTCCAAACCTTCAACTTTCCAACTATTACCAATTCAAGCCAAAACAACCTACGGACCTACAAATCAATATCTAGACATACTCCTAAGTCCAAAATCACCATATGAAGCTATTGGAACCATCAAAACTCCATTCCGGGGTCGTTTACTCAAAAGTCAACATCCAGTCAACTCTTTCGACTTAAGCTTCCATCCTTCGAACTAAGTGTCCCAATTCATTCTGATACATCTCGGAACCAAATCAACCACCCCGGCAAGTCACATAACCACAAATGAACATAGAATAAGCAATAAACGGGGAACGAGGCTACAATACTCAAAATGACCGGCTGGATTGCTACACTTACCTAGCGGTTTGAATTAGGTTCCATTATGGCTTGGTTGGATTGTGGGTTCATGGCAAGTGTCACGACCCCAAATTCTCACCTTAGGATGTCTTGATTGAACTAGTCTCAAAGACTAGGTAAGCCTAACAAACAAGATAATAAGAAACAAATGTAACGACTAAAAACGAGATATAAACTGATAGTCTTATAACAATCTCAATACTGAGCCACAATGCAATATTTCCTAAAACCCGGTGAGACTGAGTCATAAGTTCTACAGAAAAGTACTAAAATATCAATATACATTACTGTCTAAATAAAGGATAAACAGCAATAAGAGATACCAGAAGGTGACTACAAGGCCTGCAGACGTCGAGCAAGTATACCTTGAAGTCTCCAAAGTAGCTGAAGAATCACTAGCGTCCAGCACGGGCAGATGTACCTAGATCTACACACAAAAAATATGCAGAAGTATAGTATGAGTACACCACAATGGTACCCAGTATGTATCAAGCCTAACCTCGGTAGAGTAGTGACGAGGCCAAGTCAAGACATCTACTAGGAAAAGATAAACGGAACAAGATATAATAAAGAAAAGTAACGGAAAGCGGAGAAATGGATAATAACAAATTAGTTTAATAACATAAGCTAATGACCGGATTTAAAGCAAAAAGGCAATAAGAAGGGAACACATAATGAGAACCACAAGTAATCAAATACGGACAAGAACAAGTAAGACAAGGAAGAAAACAACAGGAATTGTTCAACCAATAAACCTTTTTCACATGGAATATACAACAAAAATGACAACTGAGGTACCACTTCGTATTCACATTTCACAATTTCAATCACAATTTTTCCTTATATCACCACGTGAGCCTTGCATTTAGTTTTCAAAATTATTTTCCCTAAATAGCTACATGCATCTTAACCCACCTTATCCCACCGCGTGGCTTCTACTAATTCCCTTACTAGCAACACGTGTATCAATTCCACCTTATCCCACTGCATGCGTATCAACCCCTATCCTTATACCATCGCATGCGTATCAATAACACAACACAATAACAACTCGCACCACAAGTGCCCATATGCCACAACTTGCATAATCAATAATACCAATGTTTCCACAACAATTAGCCCACGGCTCGTATCCAACTTCAATGGCTGTGATTATAGCTTTCACAACTTCAACGTCAATAATCCAACAAGAAGATAATTCCCACAAAATAACAACTTCAAGTAAGAGTAATGCAACAACAAAGAGATAACAATACCATGAGGGAGGTGACAACTTCAACTAAAGCATATGAGAGAAAATATTACAAGTAAGAGATAGAAGAAGTGATAGCAATGTCAAACACAGTATGTAAGGGTAGACTAACACATGTAAGAATAGATTAACAACAAGAGATATAACATGTTATGACAAATCAATTAATGGCATAAATAGCCTAAACCGGTCAAATACCACATATAGCCTATGTACGCATTTGTCACCTCGCGTACACATGTTCCACATAACACAAATATCACAATCAACCCAAATCCTAAGGGGTAGTTTCCCCACACAAAGTTAGTGAGATACTTACCTCAACTAGGCCAATCAACCCTCGAAAATAGCTTTTCCCCTAAAATTTGCCTCCACACAGCTCAAATCTAACCAAAAAATGACTTAATAACATCAAACAATGCAAGAAAAACCAATCACAATAGATAAAGCTATGATCTTTACACATTTTTCTAAAAAGTCAACAAAAGTCAACTTCGGGCCCGCCCGGTCAAAACCTGGGTCCAAGGGTAGATTCCGACTACCCATAACCCTATAAGTTCATATATGTGATTAGTTTCAAATCTGAGTCCCAATCGTCTCCCAAACTCAAATCTTCATTTTTTAAAACTTTTACAAAAATTTCCAATTTTTCCTCTTTGATTCTCATAAATTTGATGTTTAATCTAAGATATAATCATGAAATATCGTTGAAAATTGATTGGAATCACCTACCCATAGTTGTAGATGAAAACCACCACTCAAGAATCGCCTCCTGCTGAGTCTAGGGTTCTAAAATATGAGAAATGAGACTAAATCCCGACTTTTCTAACTTTTGTTCAGTTGCAGATATCACAATTGCGACACTGGGTTCACATTTGTGGACCCCCGCAATTGCGAAGAAAATATCGGAATTATGGCACTGACTAACCTAAGAGGACATCACAATTGCGACATTGGCTTCGCATTTGCGAAGCCTGCCCCCATCGCAAACGCGACACTTTTGTCGCAAATGCGAATCTTCCCCATTCCTTACACTCTTCACAATTGCGATTTCCAAAACAAACATCCACACATGTCTAAAAAAAATCATACGAACTCGCTCGCATGATTAAAACGTAAACATAACATCTAAAATTATGAATCGGACATCAAATTATAAGAATTTCAAAGAAAAGTTCAAGAACTTCTAGAATTTCAACTAAGCATCTGAATCCTATCGAATAAACTCCAAATGACATCAAATTTTTCATACAAGTTCTAAATATCACAAACCTATTCCAAGTTCCAAAATAAAATTCCGAACCTGATAGACAAAAGTCAACCGACGGTCAAACTTCTAAACCTCAAATTGCCAATTTTTGGTAAAACAACACAAATCAACCTATGGACCTCCGAATTCGATTTCGGGCATACGCCCAAGTCTAAAATCACGATACAAACCTATCGGAGCCATCAAAACCATTTCAAAAAACTCAAACATTGGTCAATGTTTCTAACTCAAGTTTCTAAGCCAAGAAGCAAAGGGTTAAAATCAACCCCAAACCTTCCTGAAATGAAACTAAACAGCCCCCCAAGTCATAAAATCACAAATACACATGTGTGGATCATTAAATGGGAAAGCGGGGCTCAAATACACAAAACGACCAGTCTGGTCGTTACAACAAGCTGGTATTAGAGCTCTAGTTTCATAGATTCTACAAGTCATGAGCAAGTGCCTAGTAGAGTCTGGTGGAATGGTATGATGATGTCCATACTTATCTTCTAGAGGGTACAAGGCATCTAGGAAAATTCCCTTCTTTCTTTCCTCATCGTGCGACTTTGTTTCAGCTTGAAGCCTAAATCTCCAATGTTTTTCTCTTTGATTCATGTGCAATATTGAGTACTCGGTATCAGTTGTGCACCAACGGCTTGTGATGTTGCCGATGGGATGTGAAGGGCTATGGTTGCTTGATTATCATCTCGATGTGTTGTATAGTTTTGTGATATGTATGTGTTGGTGAATCTTTTAGTTGTTCATGTGTGGAATGAAGTGGATCCTTATATCTTGTGGAGGAGTGTAGACTCGAGAAGATTAATTTTGTTACTTAGTGGTTGTGAACATGATAGGGTCATAGGAAGATGTCGATG
Organism: Nicotiana obtusifolia; assembly: GCA_002018475.1. NCBI lineage: Eukaryota > Viridiplantae > Streptophyta > Magnoliopsida > Solanales > Solanaceae > Nicotiana > Nicotiana obtusifolia. The sequence goes on along the minus strand of MCJB01052763.1, from coordinate 123,282 downwards.
TGAGGCTAGCAGGTGGATTATCTCTTACGAGAAGGTTTAAGGTTGTGTGATTTGTATGAGTCTTCTATTTAGTGGAATGCATATACTACCATTTTAGAGCACTTGGGGAAGTCGGATTGACTGTCACAAGGATGAATATGCACTTGGTAGATGGTTGGAGTGTGTTTTAACTAGTGTTATGTGAGATTATGAGGAGATTTAGCTAGATAATAGTGCAAGGTCATGGCAAGTTTGAAGGAAGGGTATTGTGGGTTATTAGGTTATGCGATTGTGGCTTCAAGCCAAGTGGGGAGTCTACCATCAACAATCGGGTCATTTTGGCATGTGTTTCTGTAGTTCCTAGACTTAGATTTAGTTATGGACTAGATATGGTTTGAAAGGGTGTCATCGAGGAAGATTTGGGAACGGAATTTATTAGATGCATGATGTATTACACCTTATGGATGATATATGGAGGTTGTGGATGTGGTCTTAGGTTGATATTCCTTTGTGAATGTAGTGTGCGGGAGGAAGAAATTTCTCGATTGCTGGTTTCAAAGTATTTATGTACTAGCAAAGCGCTAGTTGTTCGACATGTTTGTCTATTTATTCGGGACTAGCTCAAAGTGAGTGACTCCCGAGAATAGTTCTAGTGGGTTCAAGATTTATATGTAGTATCTAAGGATTTTCCAATTTATGTGTGGCTAAGATCTGAGATTTGCATTAGATGGTGCTAAGACTTGCAGTATATCTATACTATTATTGATTCTACGTTGTACTTTTAGAGAGATAAAAGGAACATCATCAAATTCATTGAGGGTCTCTTTGGGAAAGCATTTCGGTTTGAGTTACTTCTGAGTTTGGCAGCCTGCGAGGTTTAGAGGGATTCAATTCTGATAGCTTGGTTATGTGCAAATGGGTTTCGAAGAATTCACAATAGTTTTGACCACGACTTGTGGTCAGTGTCTTCTATGAGTGCGAAAAGTTTGTTGCACGTCATGATTCTCTCTTAAATTGAGTTAAGTGGAAGATGTCTAGTCGATAGAGTGTGTATGAGGAAGACTATTCTACTTGTGATTCAGAGTTAATAACAGGGTTCCCATATTTTCATATCATGGGATGATTGATGTAGTAATCTTGGGGCATTGGGATTGTATAGACAAGGTTGTGGTTCAATTTTGGAAGGAAGGTCATGAGTTCAAGATAGCATGGGAAATTTCAAATGATTAAGACGATGCTAGCACTATTTTGTACCGCTTGAAAAGGGTGTGTGTGTGTGTGGAAACCACATTGTGTAGTGATTTGCGGATGCTTGACTAGTACTGCGGCAATTATATGGCTGGTAACTATTGATGTTCAGATTTTGCTACTTGATGCGGAAGATTTATGGAAGTATTTTGCATGACGGGATTGTGTATGCGTGACATGTTAGTCATTTAAGTGGGGGAGTTAGAGATCAGGTATGGAGATTCCTGAATTTTGAAGTTTATGGACTGGATGTTCTCAGAGGCAGACTATTCCTTTTGTTGCGAATTGTGAAAGTGTGTTAAAGATAGACATCTGATTGTGGGTGTTATGGGTAGGTCAGTATGGACCTCCGTGGGTGTTATGGGTAGGTCAGTATGGACCTCCGGAAGGCTACTTACCTATTTCAGGATGGTTTGAAACGGTCTGGGGGCTTATTGGTAGGCTTAATGTGATTGTGTATTATATACCGGGTTGGATTTGTGTATTCATGTGCAAACATTACTGTGGGAGTGTCATCAGGCAGAATGGATATTATTCATGCCCCGGTCTGTTTCCTGTGTTTCTCTCTTATGTTATGATGGGTTGTAAGGTCCCTTAATTATTCACATGCATATTGTGATCCTGTTTAGGCCTTGTGGTGATATATGAGCGAGATGACTCATGAGATGTTGACTGGCTTATCTCACCGTAGTTGTGCTTGCTCTTTCGTAGCATTTTACACTACCCATCTCCCCATGGTTATGCATATGCACTTTACGTGCTTGATGTTGATACATGTGTGTTTGGTGAGTATGAGAAATATGCCTCAATGAGTATTCCTGTGTGGATAACATGTTTGGATCAGGTTGCACGTTGCAACAATGTTATGTGGGATCGAGTTGTATACCGCAACAGTGCTATGTTAGGATACGACTCCTTTTTCTTTTCTTGTGTATTTTGTTTCTACCTTGTGGGATGGGTTCATAGCGTTATGCTTTTGTGGTCGTATCTATTGAACTTGTTGGATAGTTCTCTTATTTACATCATCTCTCCATCTTTGGTTATATTCAAATTGTTGCTTGTTTGGCACACGGATCATGTCGTATGAGGTTCTTAATGGAATTTGATGTGACTTGTCGGTCGATCAGCTTGTGCTAGGTGAGACAAGGTTATTGGACCTGAAAATTGCGGAATTAGATTGTGGTTAAGTATGTTTGAAAGAATAATGTCATTAGTAGCTCAAAATTTAGCAATGGCCCTTATCGGGCAAGAGAACTTCACGGCTTGTTGATTTGGTGAGTGGTTATGGGTTTCTAGTCATATTTTTCATCATTAGCAGTATTTTGAAGGTTTGGAACAAGGTTTAATATGATATGAGGTATATTATAATTATCGGGTTTGATAATGAGCAGCTATTATGGTAGGAAGTTATTGCTATGGGTACATGAGCTTTGTGGTACACTATGTGGTTAGAAAATGGCAATATATTGACGGCTTGATGAAGCTTGTTGGGGTTGATACAGTGTATATATGCAAGATTAGAACTTAGAGGGAGTTCCAGAAGTTGAAATTTGATTCAACGGATTGTAAGGTAAGGTTAAAGATAGAGTCTTCAGTTAGGGTTGGTTGATGGGCTTATATGGGTTGAGGTGACGTGAGATCACCCATAGTGATGTGTATGTTGACTGATACAGTGATTGGACAACTTTGAAATGACTCTTGGCATGTTCGAGGACGAAAATATGTTTAAGTGGGGGAGAATGAAATGACCTGACTGATTTGAGATTTAGCATTTATGTTCGATGGTCTGAGGCGTTGAGTAGCTTCATATGATGTATTACAACTTGTGTGCATGGTTGGACCGATGTTTGAGAGGTTCGAGGTTGATTTAATAGAGTGATTCTCACTTTAGAAGCATTAAGTTAGAAGAGTTAACCATGGTTCGACTTTTGAGCAAACGACCTCAGAATCGAGATTTGATGATTTCAATAGGTTCGTATGGTGATTTTGTACTTGGGAGTATGTACAGATTTGGATTTGGATATTCCTATAAGATTTTGGCTCTATTTGTCAAAAGTCGGCAATTTGAAGAATTGGAGAATTCATAGGTTTGACCGGGAGTTGACATCGGTGTTATCGGCTCCTATTGTGATCTTGAGACCTTGGATAAGTTTATGTAGTTGATTGGGACTTGTGCGCAGAGTTTGACAGTGCAAAATGTCTAAGTGTGATTCAGACGCGTTTGGCGAAGTTTGAATGCTTGAAACTTAAGAGAAGGATTTTGATCTTCGATTCTTGATTTTGATGTTATTTGTGGAGTTTCGAGCCTTTGGATAAGTTCGAAAGATCTATTCGAACTTGTTGGTACGATTGGACGGGAGCTCGGAGGGCTCGGGTGTGTTTTGGGGTGGTTTCAGATCATTTTGGAGCTAGTACGGTTGCTGGTTTTTGCAATCAGTGGTATAAATCGCAATCGCGGCTGGTGTTGTGCGATCACATAGGTGAGGTCTGGTGAGCGTGTTGTTCATAGCAATCGCAAAGGCTATGGAGTGCGATCACATGAGCACTTTCAAAATCACGTAAGAGTGCTTGTAGGCGGCAGGATTTTTAAACATCGTGATCGCATGAGTGGTGACTGTGAACGTGTAGGGCATCACTGGATAGTATATTTAAAAGAGAATTTCAGAACTTTGACTCATTCTCACATATTTTGAGCCCTAGACTTCGAAAGGACAAGATTTTGAAGAGCTATTTTACTACTAAGATGGAGGTAAGGAATTTTCACTTGGATTTAGCTTTATATATTGATTCCCTGTGGATTTCAACACCTGAAACTTGAAATCTTGAGATAAAATTTGGTGGTTTTATCTACACTTTAAGAGAGTGTATTTAACGAATTTGAGTACCATTTTGGACTCGGTTTTGGAAATCAATTATATATTTGGACTCGATAAGTTATGGGTTATCGGATATTGGTATAGGTTTCAAATTTCGTGCACGGCTCCAAGTTGACTTGTGTTGACTTTTTGGGGATTCTTCAAAGATCGAAGCTTTATGGATTGGGATTGATTCCTACGGCATTGGTTGATTTCCTTGGGTTATATTTGGTTAGATTCGAGCCGATTGGAGGTGCTTCTCATGGTAAAGCGATTTTGGAGCTTTAGACTAGCCGGATGAGGTAAGTGTCTTGCCTAACTTTGGTTGAGGAAATTTTTGTGAATAATTGATATTGTTTGCTACATGTGGGGGTGATGTATATATGAGGGGACGAGCGTATATAGATATGACATGGGTATCCATGATCAGGTAAAATTTAGACTACTTTATCCCTTGTTTGATTGTATGTTCTACTTGATTCTTCGTTCTACTCAATTGATTGACTATGTGAGCACAATAAACCATGCTAGAGATAATGCTGAGGCTAATGGAACCTTATTATGAGCATGATGAACTATTCTTGAGATTGTTGTTATACTTGCTTTAGACATAGTCACATGTATGTTATGAACGCACATCCATACTTGTTATTCTTGTGGTATGCCTTAAATTGAAGTATGACCACTTGAGTTTCCTTACCCACGTTAAAGACCATGATTTACTTTTGATGCTTATTTATGCATGATGATTATTTGGATGGCGTATTACATGTTGGGTCCATAGTCATACATACATATGGGCATACATCCTACCTAGGGATCATCCCCTATATACATCCGTACACCCATGCATAGTTATTTCTCAATCCATGTGCATCATATATGCTTATCTCTTATTTATATGCACACATTCTAGCATATGGTTCTTGGATATGAACTGAGGTTATGGCACGATGTCTTTGTCGTGTGATGATTGTGATATTTTTATTGATTTGGCATGAGGTCTTCACCGTGCAGTGTTACGATTATGGCACGTGAGTTGTCCGTTTGGTGTTATGATTATGGCGCGTGACTTATTCGTGCAGATGTTATTATTGGTATCTGAGTTGCTCGTGCAGCACGTGAGTATAAGGATCCATCCCCCTAGGGTCTCCCTCTCATGTTTCTCTCTTGACGGCGTACACGCAAGTTGTGAGAAACTGATGGGTTTCTGGTTGATTATGATGTGGAATCCTATGTGATGAGTTATTGAGCGTAAAGGTGGAAGCTTGACCATTCAATTGATCCTTTGTGCATGTTCATACATTTTTACATGTTTTACTCACACATATCATTTACAAATACTACTTTATGCATTTTGCATATGTATGAGACCTGTTAGTGAATTGTTGAACACTTGAAGAGTGTTGGATTGACGTAAAAAGAGAGTTGTCTCCATGCATTGTAATTCTAGACTCATAAACATGGTATTTAGAAATTGATATGGAACTGCATCATTGTTATGTACAGATACTTTATATGCATGTACAAGTATTTGAGCTCACACTACTTGGTGCATGTCTCTTTGTGTGCAAAGTTGCTACAAGTTGTATTTGCTTGATCTGTTTAATTGGCAAAGCTTGTTTATTACCTTTACCCAGTTGTGCACCTTTGTTATTAATATTCATTATTTTGTGACTTTCTCTTTAGATACTTCTATGTATTATACATGTTATATAGCTGAACAGGTTATACAAAGTGAGTATCTTTTTGACATGAAAATTCATCAATACTTCACCGAGGATAGTCAATATACTTACTGAATACATAGGGTTCATTATACTCATACTATACTTCTGCACCTTACGTGCAGATGCTGGAGCTGAGCACATGTGGAAAACGAAGCCGAGCATTCAAGATGTACCGGCATTCTAATTTCAAGTTACCTCTTATTCATGGTAGTTTAAGGCTTATATTTATGTTTACATAAATTTCAACAGATGATGTATCTTTCTTCAAATCAGCATTGTATTCTTAATCTTAGTCGCTCGTGACTTGTACTACTAATCCTAGGAATAGTTGTATTGATTTTTGCAGTTTTATTTATTATTTATTGATGATTTCTCGTTATTGTTGTATCACATGATGGTCATCTTACCTAGCGGTTTGAGTTTGGTGCTAACACGACTTTGTGGAATTTTGGGTCGTAACACAAGGCCAACAAGCGAGGAGGAATCACAATCGATAGTATATATCCCTGAGCTTGAGCGCAATACCAAAACTAGAGTTGTAGTCAAAGCAGTCTTGAGCTTCTGAAATCTCCGCACTCGTTAGACCATCTGAATAGAGTGTTGTTCTAAGTTAACTTGGTCTGCAATAGATGAGAATCTCTCCACAAATCAACGTTAGTAGCTAACCAACCCAAGAAGTTCCTGATCACTTTAGCAGTAGAAGGTTTGGGCCAACTCTGAACTGCCTCAATCTTTTTCAGGTCAACCTTGATACCTTCACTAGATACCACGTGACCCAAGAATGCCACCAAGTCCAATCAAAATTAGCACTTAGAGAACTTAGAACAAATTCTTCTCTCTCAGAATCTGACACATAATCCTCAAATGTTGTTCATGCACCTCCTTACTACGGGAATATACCAAGATATCATCAATGAATACAATGACAAGAGTTCCAAATATGGCTGAAATACATTGTTCATCAAATGCATGAAAGTTGCTGGAGAATTAGTCAAGCTAAAGGACATTACCAAGGACTCATAATATTCATAGCGAGTCCTTAAAGTTGTCTTAGGGATATTGAAGCCCTAATCTTCAATTGGTGATAACCCGATCTCAAGTCAATATTCAAGAATAACCTGGCACCTTGAATCTGATCAAACAAATAAATCAATGCGAGTCAATAGATACTTGTTCTTGATAATGACCTTGTTCAACTGCCTATAATCAATGCACATCCTCATAGAACTATCCTTCTTCTTCACAAATAACACAGGAACCCCATGGAGAACTACTCGGCATGATGAATCCCTTATAAAAGAACTCTTACAACTGCTCCTTCAATTCCTTCAACTAAGTTGGAGCCATGAAATATGGTGAAATAGATATCGGCTGAGTGTCCGACACCAAATCAATACCAAAATCAATATCCCTATTGTGTGACATGCCAGTATCTATACAGGAAACACATCTAGAAACTTGTTCACTATTGGGAGTGATTCAACAGTAGGCTTCTTATCACTAGCATCTCTAACCAAAGGCTAGATACGTCAAACATCCCTTCTCAACCATCCATTGATCCTTCATAAATGAAACCACCCTACTAGAAGTATGACCAATAGAACACCTCAATTCCAACCTTGGTAATCCCGGCATAGCAAATATCACATTCTTAGCATAACAATCAAGAATAGCATGGTGCGCAAATAGCCAATCGATACCCAAAATCACATCAAAATTTACCATATTTGGCAATAGAAGATCAACCCTAGTCTTATAGCCCCCAACAGTAACCACATCGATCCACCACAGCAGAATTACCAACGGGTATAGATACATGAACAGGAATATCAGAGAACCACAAGGTATATCCAAATAAGGAGCAAAATATAATGACACCTATGAGTAAGTAGACCTCGGATCAAACAACACAGAAACATATCTATGACATACTGAAACCATACCTATAATCACAGCATCTGATGCCACCACCTCGGATCTACCTCGAAAAGCATAGAAACGAGCCTGACTACCACCGGTCTGACCACTACCAACATGACCCCCTCTTCTAGGACAACCTCTAGTTACATGTCCTCCCCCTCCAACTAATAGGGTAGGGGATGGAGCAACTGGTGCGGAAACCATAGGCTGAGAAATTTATGGAGTTGTGGCCCTAACAAGTCTAGGGCAATGCCTCCTTATGTAGTCAAGATCTCCACACTCATAATAACCTTTATCTGACTGAGGCTGCTATATTTGAACCTGCCCCTAAAAGACTGAATACCTACTGGAAGAAACCTGAATAGATGGAGCATGGTACAAACTCATTAGGAGAGCATTAAAAGATGATGGAACTAGAGCGCATAAAGGTGGTCGAGCCACTACACCACTAACTACATGCTATGCAAAATAAGTTAGCCTACCATGATAGCCTCTACCAGACTGACCCCTACCTCCAGATGAGCTACCACTAAATCTACTATAATAACAAGGTCTCTTATCTCTCACCATAGCCTCTCTCCCCTAGCCATGAATATACTCGATCCTCCAAGCTTTCTCCACGGCATAGTGAAAAGTATTTTCAATCTCTGACCCTCGAGCCATAGAAAGCCTGATGCCATAATTCAAACCCTCAATAAATCGCCTCACCCTCTCTGCCTCGGTGGGGATCAAGATAGCAGCATGACAAGATAACTTTGTGAATCTCTCCTCATACTCAGTCACAGTTATGTGATCCTGCTGAAGATCCTCAAACTGACCCCTGAACTCAACTCTCCTGGTGTGTAGGATGTACCTCTCAAGAAACAAGAGAACTGAACCTAAGTAAGAGAAGGTGAACCTGCAGGCCTGCCCAGCTCATAATTCTGCCACCATCTCCTGGCAACCCCTCTAAATTGAAATGTAGTGAAGTCCACCCCGTTGGACTCTACCAGGCCCAAGTTGTGGAGTATCTGATGACATCTGTCTAGAAACTCCTTGGCATTCTCTGAAGCATCATCATCAAAGTGTGGAGGATATAACCTCTGAAACCTCTCTATCATCTTCTGCTAATCAGAAAACATAACAGGCATAACCACGAGCCTAGCTGCTATAATAGGCTACTCCGGATTATGAGTAGAAGAGGTATGAACTCCTCCTCTAGCCTAAGATGTGGCTGAGGTCGCTGGAACCACTCCTGCCAGAGTCAAAGTATCAATAAAACTAACCATCTTGGTTATGGCATCTTGGAATATCGGTGTCGCAACAAAAATCCCCTAGGCGTTAAGCTGACACTTGAGCCTCAATATGATCATCAACAATTTGATCTTCTACCTGATCCACTGGTGGATCTACTGATACTACCCTAGTACGCTCCTAGGCTTTAGTGGGTGCTCTACCCCTAGCCACCATTCTGTGATCACTGGTAGGGCCTTGTCCCTACCTCGGGTCATGCCTTTCGCGGCTACAGTTGGTGATACTTCCTCTTTGTCACCTGCCGCTACTAAAATGCGCGTTCTCGTCATCTGTGAGAGAGTAGAAGAGAGAATTCAGACTCAGACAATAATCAATGCACGATAAGGAATTAGGAGAAGAGAAGTTTCCTAAAGCCCAATAGCCCTCTCATAGTTAGATACTGGCATCTCTGTACCGATTCACAAGACTCTACTAGGCCTGCTCGTGACTTGTGAGATCCTTAGAACCTAGAGCTCTGATACCAACTCGTCACGACCCAAAATTCCATCAAAGGTCGTGATGGTCCCTAACCCGCTTTATAGGCAAGCAAACAATGAATTAACAATAACAGGATCTAATTATTAAGCCATATCTTATTTACGGTATAAATAGCGAGGCGGAATAAGTCTTAAATCAATATCAAAAGTACGTGAATCCCAGACAGGATCTAACACGACCACAACTGTCTCACAAACTCTCCCAAAACCTAGTGTCACAATATCGTCACAGGCATCTAACAAGAGTATAAAATCTCAAGTAAACAACATCTATCCGGAAATGAAAATACATTAACATATATAAATGAGTAGGGAAAGGGGAATCCATATGCTGCAGATCATCAAGTAAAGCAGTTCACCATGAAGTCTCCAACAAAACACTCCTGCTCAGTTCAAAGAGAACCGCTACCACCAGCCTCAGAACCTGCACAAAAATTGTGCAGAAGCATAGTATGAGTATAAATCTAGGACTTAATAAGTATCAAGTCTAGCCTCGAAGAAGCAGTGGTGAAGGGTCGATGCTGACAGTCACCAACAGCCCACTGAGCATATGAAGCATAAATAGAATATGGAATAAAGCATGATTTCATCAATCAAGTCAACTAGTAGAAACACAGGAAAGCTGAAATTTAGACATGCTTCTCAAACAAGAGATAGAATACAAAATTAATTATTTCAATTTTTTTCATAATCATGTTAAGAATTAGTGCGCGCGCACACACACACACACACATATATGGGGGGAGAGAGGGTGTGCGCGCACGTGTGTGTGTGTATGCCACTGCACGAGTCTAAGCTACCAATGCATGCTCATGATTCAATACCAAGCCTCATCGCACAAATTCATATTGGCCAAGTGTCCAAACTAGCACCAAATTGGGTGCTTGCGCTTACAAGGGCCAAAGTAACATGGGTATTCATCTGACTCTAGAGGGACGAATCCATATCCAAACGTTATTGCAGCAAGCAACTTGGTCTACAAATAATATCATTATGGTGTGCAACCCAATCCACTCATAATATCGTTGCAGCTTGCAACTTGATCCAATCACAATATCATCAATAATCAATATCCACTCACAATGTCCTTGGTGCTAAAATTCTCAATATTCTACAATATCCAACTCTCCAACACACACACACACACACACACACACACACACACACACACACATATATATATATATATATATAAAGAAGCACGGCCATAACAATAAGGATGTGGATAAAAGCTCATTTAGCAAAAAGATTACTATGACTAATCATGCAATTCGCTTTATCCCAACGGCTCAACATGCGTAAATCTAATCATATTATTTAACATGAGTAAATTAAGCCTTGTAATCACTAAATCATAAAGCAATTAAGATAATTGAATGACTATGGATTAACAAGAAAGCTCAACATAAAAAAAATTATCCTTTATGCCCAATTTATCAAGTCATAACTGTAAGCATGCTTCTAAGCCATAATTATGGGTCAGCATGTAGTCATAGAATCATAAAACATGGATAATAAATTTGCATAGTCCAAACAAAGCATAATCATAAGCCAAATTCTACTGGATATGGTCATAATTAAGCTATGCGTATATGCTCCTTACCCTCTCATATACGTGGCTCCTAAATCATGTAATAAGTAGAAAATACATCACCTATGGGGAGAATTCTCTCTTACAAGGATAGACAAGTGACGTACATCTATCAGGTAACAACTTCAACCTTCCAAAATAGCTTTCTCTCTCAAATAAACCTCCAAATGACTCGAGTCTAGTCAAATAAAACTCAATAACGTCAAACAAAGCTATAGGAATCAATTCCAATAATAAAGCTTCAATCTTTAATCAAACTCCCAAAAGTTGACAAAAGTCAACCTGACCCACATGATTAAAACCCGAGTTAAGGAGTATGTCCCTAACACCCATAATCTTATGAGTCCAAACATGTGATTAGATTCAAAACTCAAGTCCAAATCGACCCTCAAATTACCAAATACACTCTCTTAGATTTTAGACAAAATCCCAAGTTTCTCTTCAAAATTCAATGATTAAAGTGTATAAATCTATGGGGAAACAAGACTTATAATCAAAATCAAGTAGAAATCACTTACTCTAAAAGTAGTAGTGAAAATCCCTTCTGAAATCGCCTCTTACCAAGCTCCAAAACTTAAAATAATAAAAAAATGAGTTAATGCTCGAAATATAAGATCTACCAAGCATTCACGCATCTGCGAGCCATATGCTCGCATCTGCCACAAATAACTTGCATCTGCGAGGTCCTCCTACAAAGCCTACCCCTGTACTTGTTGCTTCTGCGAACTTGCAGGTGCGACCCCCCAATTGTAGGTGCGCAAATCCTTAGGCCTGCCCATTCTCACAGGCGCGTGCAAAGCTACATAGGTGCATCTTCGCACATGCACTCCCTCTTCGCAAACACAACCATCCATAAGACCAGGCCAACCCCACTTTTGCGCCCCTTCATCCGCAGGCACAACATTGTACCTGTGCACCAAACCTCACAGGTGCAACACACCAGCAACATCAACTAACTCCAAAATGGTCCAGAATTATTCCGAAATACACCCGATCTCCCCGACCCTTGTTCAATCATATCAATAAGTCCTAATACCTCATCCAAACTTATCCCAAGTGCAAATTATCCAAAACAACAACAAAATCAAGAATCGAAGGTCAAAATTCATGCTTAACTTTCTAACATTCCAACTTCGCCAAACATTTCTTAATCATGCTTAAACATTACGGATCATAATCAAACTTTGCACAAAAATTTCAATCAAATAAATGATTCGATCCAAGGTTCTGAAATACCAATCGAAGTCTGGTAACAACAAAATTAACTTTCGATCGGACCTATGAATTCACCAATCCTTCAAATGCCAACTTTCGGCAAATAGAGCCAAAACCTTCTAGGAACCTCTAAATCCAAATTCGAACACTCGCCTAAGTCCAAAATCACCATTCGAACCTAGGGGGACCATTCACCAATCCAAGGTCATCTACTCAAAAGTAATATCTTGTTCAACTCTTACAACTGAAGCTTCTAAAATGAGACTAAGTGTTCCAATTCACTTTCAAACCTTCTTGAAACTAAACCAATCTTCCCTGCAAATAACAAAATATCAAAAGAAGCTACGGGAACCATCAAATAGGCAACGGGACTCTAATACATGAAACGACCGGCCAGATCGTTACAATTGAAAATTAGCAGAAATTGTTGTAATATTGTTATATAACTTATAAAATGAGAACTTACTAAAAATATTCAATTATAGGTCAAATTACGCCAATTCTGAATATGAAATCCGCAGGTACATGATGTAGAAGCGCATAGGTTTATAGGAGTTAGTAGTAGTATTTATATGAGGGTAGTTTTGTCCAATTAAAGTCTTTCGGATAAAATAATGATTAGTTTTTATTACTCTGATAAAATAGTGATTAGTCTTTCGGAAAAGTTTATTGGGTGGCGTCTTGAAGGAGGTCTACTATCTATGTCCAAAGTCAATATTTCGAGTACAAAAATGAAAAAATGATAATGATGAAGTAATCTTAACAATTAACTGAATTGAAAAAATCAATTCTACTATAAAGAGTTAAAAGTCCTCTAATAGATCTGACAATTTGGAAATACGGCGTGTGAATTCAACATGAACAAAATAAGAATTTTTGTGGCGTGGGCCAAACTTTAAGCAAATTGTGATACATCCATAAATGGGTTGGTTAGGTTAAACTATGCTGAAACAATCAACTGCACGTTCGAGTTTAAAATTTTGTGACAAGGAAATGGGATTTTTACCGTCCAACGTCACGTATGAAACTTTATTATCCTCCCTAATCAAGTTTTAACTTAATTATATGGTCATCTACAATTTATCAATTATATACAAATAAGTTTTAAATGAGTATCCCTTTATATTAGGTATTAAATAAAGAATATCCGTTTTCCCCATTCCTTTATACCTGCCCCTCTCTTTCTCTCTCCGTCTCTCTTTGTCACGACCCAAAATCCAAACCGTCGTGATGGCACCTAACCTCACCGGCTAGGTAAGCCAATTAACTATAAAACACAATATAATAATATTGATGTGAGTCAAAGATGAGATAACTGAATTTATACAACTCCCCAAGGACTGGTAGTACAAATTATGAGCTTCTAAGATATTGAATTTACAAAGCTGGTTTGAAATAACACACCATCTGTTTGAAATATACATGAACAGATCTGAAATACTAAAGCTACCAAGATTAAGAGGCAGCTATTACTGGAATGTAGGTACATCTTCAGATCCAGCTCCCGTTGCACGCAGCTACATCAGCATCCAACATCTGCATGCAAGATGCAAAAGTGAAGTATGAGTACAACTGACCCCATGTACTCAATAAGCAACAAACCTAACCTTAGGTTGAAAGTAGTGACGAGTTGGGACAAGGGTCAGAGTCCAACTCCTATAACAAGCAACAGTTCATACCAATATAATAAAGATGGTATAGGAAATAACTCAGCTAGTTCATAATTGCGAAAAATAGGCATGCTTTTTAAGTACAACAGTAGATCCTAGATCTTTAACCGAAAACCTCAAAAATATATGAATAAGTTTGAAAACTGTGATTTTTCCAAGAACCTTTCAACAATAAATGAGATGTTTCATTTTCATATGGCATGAGAAAAATATATCTCTATGCCTACATGTCAATATATAGTGAAATCATGAATGTCACCAAAATCCGGTAGCATGAGGAAATGCATTCTATATGCCTGTATCTCAAGTACGCATGTCGAATGCAATGCATCTCAATTATGAACTCATGTACTCATACTCTCAGAGCACTCAATCACTCAGTACTGTACGGGGAAGGTCTAGCCTAGGAAAGATCCATCCCTCAATATAAATATATAGGGCAACTCCATGCCTAGGGAACTCCATCCTAAATATGAATATATAGGGCAACTCCATGCCCAGGGAACTCCATCCCAACTATAATATCCATTGCGCTCACTGTGGGTATGCAGACTCCGGAGGGGCTCCTTCAGCTCAAGCGCTATAATAAGACAGGTCCAAGCATAATTAAACAAAAACATGCTGCAGCGTGCAGCCTGATCCCATAAATATCACTCACAATCAGGCCTTCGGCCTGACTCAGTCATCAATCTCTCCAGTCTCTCTGGCTCACAATGTCATTAAACTAGCCAAAAATGATGATGTGATGTATCAATAAATAACAATAGATATTGAGATTTGATATGCAATGAATGAATATGACTGAGTACAAAACTACAATTTAAACATATAATTCGACAGTAGAAATGATCTTAGTGGGCCCCAATAATACTAACATTTGCCTAAGCATAATTTCTAACATGAGTAACAGTTCAGTTTCTCTAAAACATAAAAAATTACTTGGAAAAATACAAGTTAATTGACTACACAACTCTACGGAATCGATCGAGTCTCAATTTCTACAGTGCACACCCACACGCCCGTCACCTAACATGTGCGTCACCTTAATAAATCAAATAACACGTATTATTAGGGTTCATACCCATAGCTTCAAGTTTAAAAGTGTTACTTACCTCAAAGAAGTCAAATCCAATACCGAGTAAGCCAAGAGATGCTCCAAAAATGCCATCTCGCGCGCACCAATCTCCGAACGGTTCGAACTAGCCAAAAGCAACTCGAATACATCAAATAAAGCCGAAGGAAGCAATTCCAATTGATAGAGGTCGAATCTTTACTCAAAAATCCAAAATCAACCAAAAAGTCAAACCCGGGCCTCCACATCGGAACCCGACAAAAGTCACAAAATCTGACATTCCATTAAAGTACGAGTCCAACCATATTAGTTTCACTCAAATTCTACTTCGAATCGATGTTCAAAACTCAATAATTCGCTTTATGAAACTTTAGTCAAAAATCCTCAATTTTCTCTTTTGAAATCATCAACCAATTGCCAAAAACGAGGATAGATTCATCAAATATAACCAAAACCGAGTAGAGCAACACGTACCCCAATACATGTGGTAAAATCCCCTAAAAATCGCTTCAACCCGAGCTCCATAGCTCCAAAATATGCAAAAATGGCCGAAACCTCCGAAAATAGAGTACTTTATATTCACTGGACAGAAATACTTACATGATCGCGGGACATCCTTCGCGATCGCGAAGAACAAACTCAGCAGCCTCTCAAAATATAATACGCGATCGCGAGATAGAGAATGCAAATGCGAATAACACTGCCTCATACCATCGCGAACGCGTCCCACATTAAGTGAACGCATTGAAGAATGTCTCTAGCCCCACCTCAGTCCAAACCACTACGTGAACGCGTGCTCGCTAGAGCGAATGCAATGCACAATCTGCCACAACCTATGCGAACGCGGACCGTCACTCGCGAACGCATAGAATAAGAATTACTTTCCAATTTTCCCTTACGAGATCGCGCCTCTAAGTCTGTGATCGCGATGAAGAACTGTGACACCAGAAATCAGCAGAACATAGCAATGCCAAAGTGATCCGAAACCCATCCAAAACTCACTCGAGCCCTTCGGGACCCCGTCCGAATATGCCAACAAGTCCCGAAACACAAAGACCTACTCGAGGCCTCAAATCACACATAACAACATCAAAACGACGAATCACACCTCAAATCGAACTTAATGAACTTTTCAACTTCCAAAACTCGTGCCGAAACATACCCAATCAACTCGGAATAAACTCAAATTTTGCACACAAGTCTCAAATGACATAATGAAGCTATTCTAATTCCTGGAACCACAATCCAAATCTGATCTCCTCAAAGTCAACTTTCGGTCAAACTTATGAATTTTCCAAATCTTCAAATTTTCAACTTTCGCCAATTAGTACCAAATCCTTCTAGAAATATCTAAATGCAAATCTGGGCATAGCCCCGAGTCCAAAATCATCTTCCGGACCCAACGGAACCATCAAAACTCCAATTCGAGGTCAAATACTAAAAATAAAACTCGGTCAACTCTTTCAACTCTAAAGCTTCAATCATGAAATTCATTTTTCCAAATCAATTCCGAATAACCTGAAAACCAAAACTGACGATCCAGACTAGTCATGATACCTCATACGGAGCTACTCATGCCCTCAAACAATCGAAAAAAGTGCAAATGCTCAAAACGTCCGGTCGGATCGTTACTCTCTCTCTTTCTCTCTCTCTCTCTCTCTCTCTCTCTCTCTCTCGCTCTCTCTCTCTCTCTCTCCCCTTCTCTATTTTTTTTCCCCAATTTTTCTTCCTTTGATGTTCTCTATTCCTTTATGCTTTCTTTGTATATAGTGTTTAATAGAATTCATCAATAGATTTCAATTGTTTTACTTTAGAGTTTTAACTTAGCAATTTCCTTTCATGTTGCACAATTGATGTTCGAATTAAAATTATCAATCAATAAATTTTGAAGGTGTTTGATTCTCTACCATTGACAGCCATTAAAAAACTTCGAAGCTTTGAATTCGAATTTGGGTTTTCAAAAACTATTATTTGCTTGGATTGGGTGTTGTTGTAAACAATTGAGAATATTTTTTGGAGTCTATATCTCAATTTTGAGGGTGTTTGGTGAAGATTAGACTTGATTTTGATCGAATTTCAAATTGAAAATCGAAGAAGAAGAAGAAGAAGAAGAAGAACACATGACATACAATATACTTAAAAATTTATATTAAAGGTGTATTATAGTTGTATGTAAATTGTATTTAAGATGTATTATATTGTAGTTATTTTTTTATTTGAATGTTGTATGGAAATTGAAAAATAGTTGTATAATGTATGAATCGTTGTAAAAGATTTGTATTTAAGTTATAAATGCTATCTTTTTACATAAAGTTGTTGATATGTATCAAAATTGTATTAAGAGAGGATGTTTTGATTGAAATTTTATAGAGGAAGAAGAACACATCACATACAAAATATATACAAATCGGATACAAAATATATACAAAAGACATATTGTATAAAATTTATATGAAAATTGTATTTAAGTTGTGTGATGTTGTAGATATATTTAATTGGTAAAAATAATGTATGAAAGTTGTAGATAATTTGTAATTATGTTGTATAATATATAATTAGTTGCGTAAAATTTACTTTTAGTTTATATATTGTTGTAAATGTATCAAATTGTATGAAATTTTATTTTTAATTTGTATGTTGTTTACAAATTTATCATTATCGAATTTCTATTGATGTTGTTGTTGGTGCTACATCGACGAAGGTGAAGGCATTGAATATTTTACTTAATTTCGACTCACGTGTTCAGTCACAAAAATCAATCACTTAAACCATTTTTTACCCGACAAAACAGTGAACAAACCGCACACTTTTACACCTAAAACCAAGCCTAAAACCACCCATCAGGAAATTAACCGTACCAATAAATTTTGACCGGGAGAGTAATAAAACAAATATTAGAAAACGTTTTGCTCTGTGAACTGACGCTATGGACCAGTCCAAACTGTTGGTTAGATAAAAGAAAAATGCATTTGGTCTCACTTGGAATCTGTGCATGCATAAATATTAATCAACCTTGCATTTGATCAATATTTTTTTTCACTTTAATAAAAAAGAAAAATAATGTAATTAAATCGTCTAATTTAAGGCATTAATAATGAATTTTATATATATATATATATATATATATAGAGAGAGAGAGAGAGAGGAGAGGAGAGAAAAAAGGAAAAGGGTATAACTAAATTCCCTAATTTAAAACACTTATAATAAAATATATATAATTTGGAAGTAATTCTTGTATAAGACGGGTAATATATAAAATTAAAGTAATTTTGATAAATAAATTTTAAATATTGTAAAGGAAGAAAAAAATCCGAAGGAAATTTGTACTCCTTTTATTTAATTGTTTGGTTTCTGACTTCCACTAATCTCAACAATTTTCGTCGTGAAAAAAGAGTACACATACAATAGCAAAATTCAGATATGTTTTTTGTCTTTAGTTCCTACAGAATGATTCTAATAGAGGAATGTATAAGTCTGAGGTGAACAGTAGTACTATTTTGTATAGAATATATCAAAAGTAGTGCTATATTTTGTGTAGAATTTAATTTTATGTACCGATAGTATAAATAACTCTTTATACCATCAATGCTATATAACCTCTTATAACATATTAGTTACTTATCAATAGCGTTTATTGTAGGTTATCAATCAATACTAGTTATATAAAATTAGTAACTCTAAGTTTTAAGTGACCTGATTGTTTTAATGTTTCTTAGAACGTGAATCACGTAACTTAATCTTTATATTGTTTTGTTATGTCGGCTACATATCTTTTTTATCCTTGTTAATTTTAGCTGATAGGTTTTCATTTATTTATTTTACATAAAAATTGCATGTCCGTTTATATCAAAGGTTTTCATTTATGTCCGTTTACTGTCACGATCTAAAATTTTGATATGTCGTGATGGCGCCTATCATGGTACTAGGCAAGTCAACATTTCGAAATAAATCCAACACCTTTAATAGAAAATGTGTTAAAGCAGTTTAATTAATAAAAATTCTCATAAAACAATGATAGAAACCCAAAACACAACGCAGAAGTTCCCAACTATCGGGGTGTCACAGAATACATGAGCATATATACATCACAAGTTTGAAAAATACTATCTATGATAGTCTGAAACTAAATACAATAAGCGGAATGATAGGAAAGGAGAGACAAAGTCTGCGAAACACCGGGCAGCTACCTTAGAATCTCCCAAAAGATCAACCGTTCGATGAAATCAACACCCACTGTGTCCGAAAACACCTAGATCTGCACATAAAGTATAGGGTGTAGCGTGAGTACAACCAACTCAGTAAGTAAAAATACTAAATAAAGAACTGAAAGTAGTGACAAGCTTCACAGCTAAAGTTCAATTACAATAATTTCAACATAGTAAAGTACTCATGCTTTCAAGTTCGACAATTAAGGCCAAAACAGTTAATTCATGTCAAGTTCAACTGAAACAGAAGATAATATCTCTCAGAAGTTTTAAGACAATGATATATGACACCTGAAGTGCAACAATAATGAAGTCAATGCATCCTCTCAAAGCAACAGTCACTCAGTCCTCCCATTCACTCCAACCTCACAATCATTCTTTCCTCACAGTCACTCATTCCTCTCAATTACTCAGCACTCGGCACTTGCACTCAGTAGGTACCTGCGCTCACTAGGGGTGTGTACAGACTCCGGAGGGGCTCCTTCAGCCCAAGCGCTTTAACAAGCCAATCATGGCATATATCAGTGAAAAATGTTGCGGCATGCAGCCCGATCCCATAAACATCCTCACAATCAGGCCCTCGGTCTCACTCAGTCATCAACCTCTGCAGTCTCTCGAGCTCTCAGAAATCATGATAAGCAGCCCGAACAACAATAATATGATACATCAATAATGAATAATAGAGACTGAGATGTAATATGCAAATAAAACTGTGACTGAGTAGAAAACAGCAATTTAGCAGGTAATTCAACATGTAGACGACCTCTGTGGGTCCCTACCGTGCCAACACATAGTATATACATGATTTCTAACATGAATTGTCGTTGAATTTCTCTACTACATGGAGAATGTACAGATAACAATAGATTATTCAACTACACAGTTCCATGAAATTTGACCAAGTCACAATTCCTATAGTGCATGCCCACACGGCCGTCACCTAGCATGTGTGTCACCTCAAAACCAAATACATGACACGTAATACGGGGTTTCGTACCCTCAGAACTAGAGTTAGAATTGTTACTTACCTCACTCTGAGCAACTCTCTACTCCAACACACCCTTGCCTCACGAAACGGCCTCCAAATGCCTCGAATCTAGTCATAAATAATTCGATATAATCCATACGTGGTAAAGGAATCAACTCCATAAGAAAATATTAAGTTATTAATCAAAAGTCAAAAATCGACTCAAAAGTCGGCCCCCCGAGCCCACGTCCCAAAATTCGATAAAAGTCACAAAATCCGAAAGCCCATTCAACCACGAGTCCGACCACACCAAATATATCAAAATCTGACACCAAATCGTCACCCAAATCCCCAAATCAAACTCTCCAAATCACTAGCCTCAAACTCCCAATTTACACCTTAAATACACACCAACTTGGTGGGAAAATCAATGGGGAAGCAAGATTATTGATCAAAAATGAGCACAAGGGACTTACCTCAAGAATCCCCTCGAAAACAGTCTCAAGAATTGCCAAAACCCGAGCTCAAAATCTTTAAAATGAACCAAAATCGCGAACCCTTCTATATAAGTGTTCTACCAGCACTTCCGCTTATGCGGAAACTTAACCACTTCTGTGGCGTCGTAGAAGCGACATCACACACGCATCTGCGGCTCATTCCGCTCCTACGGTCCCTCATTCTATTTCTGCGGACTCGCTTCTGCAAGCAGCCAAGCCGCTTCTGCGGTCCCAGCTCACCTGCCCATTTCCGCTTCTGCGGTCCTCCTGCCGCATCTACGGTCACGCAGGTGCGGAAAACTCCTCGCACCTGCGACCACCTGCACACTCCCCTCAAAACTCGCACCTACGCAAGCCAGCCCGCACCTGCAAGCTTGTACCTGCAATCATAGCTCCGCAAGTGCGGTTATACCAGCAGAGGTCCAACTTCAGCAATCTCTCTACTTCAACTCTGGGTTCGTTAACCATCCGGAATCAACCCGAGGCCCCCAGGACCTCATCCAAACATACCAACAAGTCCTAAAAGCTCATACGAACTTAGTCGAGCCCTCAATATTCATCAAACAACTTCAAAAACATGAATCGCACCCTAATTCAAGCCTATTGAAACTAAGGAAATTCAATTTCTACAAACGACGCCGAAACCTATCAAATCACGTCCGATTGACCCAAAATTTTTCACACAAGTCACATTTGAAATTAGGGACCTACTCCAACTTCCAGAATCAGAATCCAACCCCGATATCAAGAAGTCCACTTTCGGTAACTTTTCAAAAGTCCAACTTTCGCCATTCAAGCCTAATTCCACTACGGACCTCCAAATAAGAATCCGGACATGCTCCTAAATCCAAAATCACCCAACGGAGCTAGGGAACTATGAAAACTCCATTCTGGAGTTGTTTACTCAAAGATCAACATTCGGTCAATTATTTTAACTTAAGCTTTTAACCATGAGACTAAGTATCTCATTTTATTCTGAAATCCTACCGGACTCGAATCAACTACCCCAACAAGTCACATAGCAGCTATAAAGTACAAAATGAGCAGTAAATGTGGGGAACGAGGCTACAACTCTCCAAACGACCGGCCGGGTGGTTACATCCTCCCCCTCTCAAACAAAAGTTCGTCCACGAACGGGTCAAGAAACGTACCTGGAGTCTCAAATAGGTGCGGATATTTGCTCTGCATCTCTCGCTCGGTCTCCCAAGTAGCCTCCTCAATCGCTGACCTCTCCACTCCACCTTCACTGAATTTATGTACTTTGACCTCAACTTTCGAACCTGCCGATCCAAAATGGCCACCGGCTCCACATCATAAGTCAGATCTCCATCTAACTGAACCGTACTGAAATCCAAAACATGAGACGGATCACCAAAATACTTTCGGAGCAAAGAAACATGAAATACTGAATGCACACTCGACAAACTAGGTGGCAAGGCAAGCTTCTAAGCCACCTCTTCAATCCTCTAAAGCACCTCATACGGTCTAATATACCGAGGGCTCAACTTTCCCTTATTCACAAACCTCATAAACACCCTTCATGGGTGAAACCTTGAGCAAAACCTTCTCCCCAACCATGTAAGCAACATCACGGACCTTCTTGTCTGTATAACTCTTCTGTATAGACTGCATTCTGCGAAGCCGATCCTGAATCTTTAACCTTGTCCAAAGCATTCTGAACCAAGTCAGTACCCAATAGCCTAGCCTCACCCGGCTAAAACCAACCCACCAGAGATCTACACCGTCTCCCATACAAAGCCTCATACAGAGCCATCTGAATGCTCGAGTAGTAGCTATTGTTGTAGGAAAACTCCACAAAGTGGCAGAAACTGATCCCATGAACCACCAAAATCAATGACACAAGCGCGTAGCACGCCCTCCAATATTCGAATAGTGCACTCAGACTGTCCGCCCGTCTGAGGGTGAAACGTTGTCCTCAAATCAACCTGGGTACCCAACTCTCGCTGTACGGCTCTCCAAAACTGCGATGTAAACTGCGTGCCCTGATCTGAAATGATTGGACACTGGCACGCTGTGGAGGCGGACAATCTCTCGGATGTAAATCTCAGCCAACCGCTCTGAAGAATAGGTAGTACCAACTGGAATGAAGTGCACGGACTTGGTCAGCTGATCCACAATCACCTAAATAGCATCGAACTTACTCGAAGTCCGTGGGAGCCCTACTACAAATCCATGGTGATCCGCTCCAATTTCCACTCTGGAATATCTATCCTCTAAAGCAATCCACCCGGTCTTTGATGCTCATACTTTACCTGCTAACAGTTGAGGCACCGAGCTACAAGCCCCATTATATCCTTCTTCATTCTTCTCCACCATTAATGCTGCCTCAAGTCCTGATACATCTTCGCGGCACCCAGATGAATGGAATATCGCGAACTGTGGGCCTCCTCAAGAATCAACTCACGTAGCCCATCCACATTAGGCACATAAATCCAACCCTGCATCCTCAATACCCCATCATCCCCAATAGTTACATCCCCAGCATCACCATGCTGAACCGTGTCCATAAGGACAAGAAAATGGGGATCGTCATATTGGCGCTCTCTGATGCGATAATATAAGGAAGACCGAGATACCACACAAGCTAGAAACCGACTAGGCTCCGAGACATCTAATCTCACAAACTGATTGGCCAAGGCCTGAACATCAACTACAAGAGATCTCTCACCAATAGGAATGAATGCAAGCTACCCATACTCACTGCCTTTCTACTCAAGGCATCGGACACTATATTGGCCTTCCCGGGATGATACAGAATAGTTATATCATAGTCCTGTAGCAGCTCCAACCATCTCCGCTGCCTCAAATTTAGATCTTTTTGTTTGAACAAGTGCTGGAGACTCCGATGATCTGTAAACACCTCACAAGACACATCGTAGAGATAAAGCCTCCAAATCTTCAATGCATGAACGATGGCAGCTAACTCCAAATCATGAACAGGGTAGTTCTACTCATGGGGCTTCAACTTACGTGAAGCATGAGCAATCACTCCACCCTCCTAAATCAAGACACATCCAATATCGATCCGAGAAGCATCACAATACACTCTGTAAGAGCCTGAAGCTGAAGGAAAAACTAGAACTGGAGTTATGGTCTAGGCAGTCGTAAGCTTCTGAAAGCTCTCCTCACACTCATCCGACCACTTGAAAATAGCACCCTTCTAGGTAAATTTGCTCAAAGGCGATGCAATAGATGAGAAACCCTCCACAAAGCGATGATATAACCGGCCAAGCCAAGAAAGCTCCAAATCTCCGTAGCTGAGGATAGTCTGGGCCAACTCTGAACCGCCTCTATCTTCTTCAGATCCACCTAAATCCCCTCACCCGACACCACGTGCGCCAAGAACACCACTGAACTAAGCCAAAACTCATATTTGGAGAACTTATCATAAAGCTTCTCCTCCCCCAACCGCTGCAACACAATCCTCAAATGCTAGGCATGATCCTCCTGGCAACGAGAGTACACCAGGATGTCATCAATGAACATTATGACAAACGAGTCAAAATAAGGCTGAAATACAATGTTCATCAGATACATGAATGTTGTTCGAGCATTGGTCAGCCCGGAAGAAATCACAACGAACTCATAATGACCATAACGGGTCCTGAATGTTGTCTTTAGAATATCCAAGTCCTAAATCTTCAACTGGTGATACCAAGACAACAAGTCAATCTTAGAGAACACCCTCACTCCCTGATGCTGGTCAAATAGATCATTAATGCGTGGCAAAGGATACTTGTTCTTGATTGTAACTTTATTCAACTGTCCATAATCAATGCACATCTGCATAGTACAATCCTTCTTCTTCATAAACAAAAATAGTGCACCCCAAGGAGCTACACTAGGCCTAATAAACCCCTTATCAAGAAGTTCCTGAAGCTGCTCCTTCAATTCCTTCAACTCAGTCGGTGCCATACGATTCGGTGAAATAGAAATGGGCTGAGTGCCCGACATCAAGTCAATACCAAAGTCAATATCCCTGTCGAGCGACATGCCGGCAAGTCTAACAGGAAACACATCCGGAAAATCTCACACCACCAAAACAGAATCAATAGTAGGAGTATCAGCACCAACATCCCTCACAAAGGCCAAATAAGATAAGCAACCCTTTCCAACCATCCGCTGGGCCTTCAAATATGAAATCACTCTACTGGGAATATAGTCTAGAGAACCTCTCCACTCGATCCTTGGCAACCCCAACATCGCCAACATCACGGTCTTGGCATGTCAATCCAGAATAGCATGACATGGAGACAATGAGTCCATACCCAAGATCACATCGAAGTCCACCATACTAAGTAATAAGAGATCAACTTTATTATCCCCCAACAGTCTCTACACACGACCAATATACACGGTCCACAATGATAGTATCGCCCACTAGCGTAGATAAATGAACAGATAAAACTAAGGACTCAAGGGGCATATCTAGATAATGAGCAAAATACGATGATACATACAAATAAGTGGAACAAGGGTCAAATAATACAGAGGCATCCCTGTGGCATACTGAGACAATACCTGTGATCACTGCATCGAAAACAACAACATTTGGCCTAGCAGGAATAGCATAGAATCGGGCCTGGCCTCCACTTAATCGGCCTCCCCCTTTTGGGCGACCCCTAGCTGACTCAGGCCCAACCCGAGCTGGCTGGGTGAGTGGTGAAGTAACTGGCGCTGAAGTCGTAGCCTGACTCCTCTGCTGCACTACACCTCCCGGCCGATGAGGACACTACCTCCACATATGCCCAAACTCCCAGCACTCAAAGCGACTCCCCGGTGCTGGTGGTGGTGGGACTGAATCGGGCCCCGGAACCAGAATAACTGCTAGAAGAACCCAGTGCAGATGAACCCTGAACTAAAATAGCACAGGACGAACTCTAGGTTGGAAGGGCATTGAGAGATGACTGAACCTGATGAGTATTGTATGAACCATGGCAGGATGATGCACCACGGTGAACTGGACGAGCCGTCTGAGCATGCCTGTAAAGACGACCCCTACCGTGGTAGAACTAACCTCCAGAAGGAACACCGCTGAAACCACCCGATCCACGAGGCCTCTTGGCCTCCCTCTCTCCACGCTCCTAGCTACGGACCATCTCTATCTGCCGAGCAATGTCAACCACCTCGGCAAAAGTAGCACCAAACACCCTCTCCCGAGTCATAAGAAAATGCAGCTGATATGTGACGCCATCAGCGAACCTCCTAATCCTATCCCTATCAGTGGGAACCAACCAAACTGCATCACGAGCCAATTCAGAAAACCTTATCTCGTACTGCGTCACAGACATGCCCCCCTGTCGTAACTACTCAAACTATCCGCGCAGCTCCTCCCTGCGAGACTGCAGCATAAACTTCTCCAAGAAGAGAACAGAGAACTCCTGCCATGTAAGTGGTGCTACACTGACCGGCTTGTGCCTCTCATAAGCCTCCCACCATTTGAAGGCAACCCCAGTGAACGGAAAAGTAGTGAACGAGACCCCACCGGACTCCAGAATACCAGCCGTGCGAAGAATCCGCTGGAACTTATCCAAGAACCCTGGGCATCCTCTGACTCAGCACCGCTAAAGATGGAGGCTTAAGACTCCCAAATATCTCAAGTATCCTCTACTCATCATCAGTCATAACGGGGACCAACGGGGCCTAAGCAGCTGCAACCGGCTGGGCTGGTAGCACCCCAGGAATCTGAAGTCCCTGTATCACCTACTTTGGAGTACGGGCAGCGAGGGTATGAGTACCTCCCCCGGCCTAAGAAGTGGCTGGTTCGGCCTGAGCTAAAACCACCTGAGCAAGGCCAGTGCAAACCGTCAATATCTGGGGACAAAGCCTCGTGAAGGCCTGGAATCACAATGGGCACAACTGGTGCCTGAGCTGGCCCCACTGCCTCAACTACATCTTGAACCTGCTCCTGAGCTGGAGCAACTGATGGATCTACAGGTGCTGCTCTAGCTGCTGTATGAGTTGCACCTCTGCCCCTACTGCGGGCCCTATCGCGACCTCAGCCTCTCGTGGCCCTAGCTGGTGGTACTGGTGGCTATCCATCTTGTCCGGTGGCACGTGTCCTCACCATCTGTGAGAGATAGAATACAGAAGTTTAGTTACCGGAATCAACAAATCTGCATGACAAGAATACAAGAATATAAAGCTTCCTAAGGGTTCGGCAGCCTCTCGAAGATAAATACAGATGTCTCTGTACCGATCCGTAAGAGTCTACTAAACTTGCTTATGACTCGTGAAACCTATGTAAGCTAGGCTCTAATACCAACTTATCACGATTCAAAATCCTAACCTGTCGTGATGGCGTCTATCTTGGTATTAGCAAAGCCGACATTTCAAAAAATTCCAACACCTTTAACAGAAAATAAATTAAAGCAGTTTAAATAATAAAAAAAATTCATAAAACAAAGATAGAAACCAAAGCACAATACGGGAATTCCCAACTATCGAACTGTCACAGAACATGAGCATCTATACATCAAGTCCGAAAAATATTGTCTATGATATATGAAACTAAATACAATAAACGGAAAGATAGGGAAGGAGAGACAAGGTCTGCAAAACGCCGGGCAGCTACATTGGAATCTCCCAAAAGATCAACGGTGAGATGAAATCAGGACACGGTGGATCTGCACATGACATACAGGGTATAGCATGAGTACAACCAACTTAGTAAATAACAATACTGAATAAAGAACATAAAGTAGTGAGAGCTTCGTAGCTAAAGTTCAGTTACAGTAATTTCAACATAGTAAGATTGGCATGTTTTCAAGTTCGACAATTAAGGTCTAACACAGTCAATTCATGTCAAGTTCAACTGAAATAGAAGATAATATCTCTCAAAAATTTCAAGACAGTGATATATTACAGATGAAGTACAACAATAATGAAGTAAATACATCCTCTCAAAGCAACAGTCACTCAGTCCTCCCATTCACTCCAACCTCACAATCACTCTTTCCTCACAGTCACCCATTCCTCTCAATCACTCGGCACTCGGTACTCGCACTCAGTAGGTACCTGCGCACACTGGAGGTGTGTACAGACTCCGAAGGAGCTCCTTCAGACCAAGCGCTATACCAAGACAATCATGGCATATATCAGTGAACATGCTGCGATGTGCAACCCAGTCCCATAAACATCCTCACAATCAGGCCCTCAGCCTCACTCAGTAATCAACCTCTCCAGTCTCTCGAACTCTCATAAATCATTATAAGCAGCCCAAGCAGCAATAAAATGATGCATCAATAATGAACAATAAAGACTGAGATGTAATATGCAAATAAAACTGTGAATGAGTACAAAATAACAATTTAGCATATCATTATATGTACATGACCTCTGTGGGTCCCTACAATGCCACACATAGTCTAAACATGATTCCTAACATGATTTATGGTTCAATTTCTCTACTACATGGAAAATGTATAGATAACAACAGATTATTAAACTACACAGTTCCATGGAATTTGGCCAAGTCACAATTCCTATGGTGCACACTCACACGCCTGTCACCTAGCATGTACGTCACCTCAAAACCAAATACATGACATGTAATACGGGGTTTCGTACACTCAGAACCAGATTTAGAACTGTTACTTCCCTCAATCCGAGCAACTCTCTACTCTGCCACACCCTTGCCTCGCAAAACAGCCTCTGTATACCTCGAACCTAGCTATAAATATTTTGATATAATCAATACGGGCTAAAGGAATTAACTCCATAAGAAAATATTAAGTTATTAATCAAAAGACAAAAATCGACTCAAAAGCCGACCCCCCAGGCCCATGTCCCAAAATTCGATAAAAGTCACAAAACCCAAAAGCCCATTCAATCACGAGTCCAACCATACTAAATTTATCAAAATCCGACACCAAATTGTCACCCGAATCCCCAAATCAAACGCTCCAAATCCTTAGCCTCAAACTCCCAATTTACACCTTAAACACACACCAAATAGGTGAGAAAATCAATGGGGAAGCAAGATTATTGATAAAAAATAAGCACAAGGGACTTAGCTCTAGAATCCCCTCGAAAACCCTCTCAAGAATCACCAAAACCCGAGCTCAAAATGTTTAAAATGAAGCCAAATCGCGAACCCTTCTATTTAAGTGTTTTGCCAGCACTTCTGCTTCTACGGAAAGTTAATGCTTCGCAGAAGCGGCATCACTCACGCATCTGCGGCTCATTCCGCTCCTGCGGTCCATCACTCCGCTTTTACGGACTCGCGTCTGCGGTCCTCCTGCTGCATCTGCGGTCACGCAGGTGAGGAAAACTCCTCGCACCTGCAACCACCTGCACACTCCCCTCCAAACTCGCACCTGCACAAGCCAGCCCGCACCTGCGAGCTCGCACCCGCACCAGCAGAGGTCCAACTTCAGCAATCTCTCAACTTCTACTTTGGGTCCGTTAACCATCCGGAATCAACCCGAGGCCCCCGGGACCTCATCCAAACATACCAACAAGTCCTAAAATCTTATAAGAACTTAGTCGAACCCTCAAATCTCATCAAACAACTTCAAAAACACGAATCACACCCCAATTCAATCCTATTGAAACCATGGAAATTCAACTTCTACAAACGACGTCGAAACCTATCAAATCACGTCCGATTGACCTCAAATTTTGCACACAAGTCACATTTGACATTACGGACCAATACCAACTTCCGAAATTGGAATTCGACCCCGATATCAAAAAGTCCACTCCTGGTCAAACTTTCCAAAAATTCAACTTTCGTCATTCAAGCCCAATTCCACTATGGACCTCCAAATACAATCGGACACGCTCCTAAGTTCAAAATCACCCAACGGAGCTAACGGAACCATCAAAACTCTATTCCGGAGTCGTTTACTCAAAGGTCAACGTCCGGTCAGTCATTTCAACTTAAGCTTTCAACCATGAGACTAAGTGTCTCATTTCATTCTGAAATTTCACCAGACTCAAACCGACTACCCCAGCAAGTCAAAATAAGCAGTAAATGCAGGAAAGGAGCTACAACTCTCAAAACGACCGGCCGGGTCGTTACATTTACACGATCCATTAACATTATTAAATGGTCATGAATAGACAATACTCAAATAATAAGTGGTTAGTTTTAAGAATGAGAATATTATTGACAAGTTCGCAAATGACATGACACAACCTATATATTATCACCTTATCCTTTATGTTATCAAAAAAATATTGTTGACAACAATGTTGTTAGTAATTGTTTCAAACTGTCGTACAATCTAGTATGTGACATCAATATACAGTATTCTTTCTGCTAATATATAAACTAGACAAAGGATAATCATTTTCAGATTAGTAGCAATATACTACAATGTTGACTGTCGATGCGTTTCACCATATACATTAGAGGATTAAAGGACAATGTTCTCTTCTTCTTTTTTCCAATTTAAACTTAATGACTTTTCAACAAATTTCCGTCCTATCAACAAATTTATATATATAAAAAAGAAAGTACTAGAGATCGTATAATGAAGAAATAATATTGATCACGCCCAACTATGCCTCCTAAGAGGTCTAGATGCCTCCTAAGAGGTCTAGCGATCGTTACAAATATAATCCGGTTTCCAAGTCCATAGTCGAATTCCACAGAGACTTTAACCTAGTAATCACAACCACTAGTTTCTCCAAGAATTCGAGTAATCAATCTTCAAAAATATAAAATAATAATTTGAGTGTTTATTAACTAAGGGAAAGGTAATTAAAATGCAGTAATTTATAATTAACAGCGCAAATATTGTAAACAAAATTAAAAAAGTCTAGGTTTTGATTTTCCCTTATGTCGAAATCCCTCCCCCTACGTTTTCTTAACTTGCCCAAGTATTCTCTAGCGATCGTGAGTACTTTGAGTGTCGTAGCTCTCTCTCGAGCAACTATCACAATTTACTAGATATATTCTCTCGAACTACGCTAGCTGGTACTAATTCACCACTCACTACGATTGCACAAGGTTTCGTTATCTCTAATCCCGCCTTTAAACACTCCGTATTAATCTCTCAAATACGTTAGGAGTGGTGTTGTTCAACAACTACCTAAATGCACACTCTCTCTCGAGCAGTACACAGTAAATAGGCATAGTTAATTGAGAGCTCTTCAATCAACAACAATAATAATATAGTTGAACAAGTAGAGAAAAGCAAATGGCAAATTTATGTTAAACGCATTGGAAAAATCACCATTCAACAGGTTCCATCAAACCGTAGATGAGAATTTAGCTACTAATAATTGTTTACACAAATACAAGACCAGATTCATAGCAATGGAAAATAGGAAGAAACAGGAAAAAACGTGAATTGAATTCTTCTCCTTGTTCCAAGCGTGTTCTTGTCTCTCCCAAGTCTTCTCCCTTCAAAAAGTGGCTAACTCTCATATTTTTATGGTTTAAGGTTGAGTTGGGGAGAATTTGGCTTCTCCTAATTCGGATTGGAAAGGCTGATTTTTTTCTACTCCGGTCCCGGTCTTCACCATCCAAGATTTTTCTCTTCAGCATTTCTTTTGCCAATTTTTCTCATATTTGATCCTTTTCCCGGGAAGTACGTTCCTACACATAAGAAACACGTAATGAGCATATTTTCACTTCAAAAGCGGTGTGAACTCCCGCAACTCACACAAGAAATAATAAACAAACACACTCAAAATATGCACTTTTCATCCTTTATCACCACCCCACACTTAAACTCTTGCTCGTCCTCGAGCAACTTAAAATTAAGCACATAGGCAAGAAACACCTTTGAAAACATACTCAAGCATCATACCAATGACAATGGTTTATATCAACGCTTAGAACCCAGCATGCACTCTTCATACATTTTCTCAAGTTTTAAACTGATGCCAAGATTATTTAAAATATTCATGTGGCTCTTTCTAACATCCTCGTCTCAAAACTTGACTTTAATGCATTCCACACTATGACTCACTCCTTGTGCCAACTCAAAAATCAAGGTCTCTACCAATCCTTTGCAAATCATGATCCCTTATCAACAAACCATAGAGAAAGCAGTCGACACAATCAATATAAGTTCAAGTATATTTTAAGGACTCTCACATCGAAAAAATTTGCTCACTCTCACAAAGAAACTCTTATGCCACCCAAATTTTGTTCCATAGGATTGCCCGCAGTGTAAGTCTCTACTAATTTAAGCTCGCAAAGTCTAGAATCAAATAGGACTTTATAGGTTGCAATGTAGGCTAAAGGACGGGTAGGATATATTTGAAAAAATAGTGACTAACCCTCCTAAGAACTTTAATGCATTATACTTCACTTCAAACCATCTTTTTGTCATGACTAATTCAATGTCTTTCCATGAAACCATACACATTTAGGCCCTTCTTCATTAAGTACATCAACATATAGGTACTTACTAGCCCAGACAACAATATGGGAGATGTTATTCCTTTTTTTATTTATTCTTTTTTTTCACTCTCCTTAATTTGGTATTTTCGGCTAGTACCTTTTTTGTTTGTACACAATTGCACCTTTTCGGCCTTTCTATAGTTCCACTCAAAAGCTACCCAATCTCTTTTTTTTTTACTCTTCTAGCTGCTTAAGTGCTTTTGGAGGTAAAGGTTCCACAAGATTTGATTAAGAATAAAGAGGATTCGACTTGTAATGTGGTTGTCAAAGAAAAGGACTACAGGCTCAAAAGGGGTGACGACGGATAATATCAACACTAATATGCAAATAGGCTAAATGGTCAATCAAAGAAAGCATATATCACTTCCCAAACTTCCAAGATTTAATCATTTTGTTTTGAATCACTCATGCAGTAAGTTCTAGACTAGCAAGGATGCACAGAGTAAACTAAAGTATCACCTCGCACAATGCATATGACTCACTTAGGACTGCCTAGACCTGACTCTCGAGTTAAAGCAACTAGCACAATCATTATAAAATTTTAGCACACGAGAATTAGTCACAAGAGTCAAAAAAATGAGCCTCGGTGTCAAAAGAAAGCCATGCACATTGTCAAGGCATGTAATTATAGAGATCATGAAGAAATTACTTATTTCAAATGCTCCAGACCTAAGCCTCGAAATAAAACATGTCAAAAGCACAAATTACTCAAGCTTCTTCCAATTCCGTTGTCAGTTCAACCAGAAAACAAAATAAAAGAGAAACAAAAAATTATTTTGTATTTTTCTTTAGACTTTAGTACCTCAAGAAAAATATCTAGGTAATCCATCATCGAGAAAAGCCCACAATTCTTTACAAAGTTGAAAACAATCTACCTAAAAAATACCCGGTTCAAGAAACTGGCATCTTGGGGAAAAAATCGTGCTTTAAAGAAAATCCAGGATTAAGCCACTAGAAAAAAAACTACTACAATTATACAATTACAATGGCCATAAGTATGATCAGGCAATTCAAGAAACTAGCATCCTCGGGAAAGAACTGCGGTTTAAAGAAAACCCGGCATTAAGCCACTACAAAAAAACTATTACAATTGTACAATTACAATGGCCATAAGTGTGATCATGCAATTCAAAATGTATCACTAACAATTAAGCACATGCCACAAAATTAAATTCTGACAACCCACCCCACACTGAATAATGTGCACTGTCCTCAGTTGCACATGATCACAATGCTACAAATAAGCAAAATCAAAAGTAGAGTGGGTGTCAGAAACTCCCTCAAAATCACTCGAGCTGTGGTGAGGACCTGTAGTGAACCTCGGTCACAGCGGCTAGTCCTAACTCCTTTGCAATAGTGCCATAAGTAGCACCCAAATCAACTATCAGGAGCCCCTCTGCATCAGTCTGTAGCTTTATCATTATTCCATGTTAATTAGCACAATTCAACAACAAGTGGGCAAGGCAACACCTAAGTCGTGCCTAAGTTGGCCGAAGATGACACTTGTCTTAGAAAGAATACACTTGAAGTTTATAAGACATCCAACTGCCACCCCACACTTAAGAGATGTTTGCATTGCCAATAGAGGTATGTTAGCTACTCAGAATTCACTAAACCTCACCAAAAATTTCATTCAGGCATTTCATCGAACATCTTATGTGCACAAATTATGCTTAGCTTCATAATTTTCCTATGTTATACCCTCCCAATTTGAGTGAGGCGGTGGGAACTATGTTCATAAACAACCCAACAAAACGGGCCCTCAGTGCCCAAACAAAATTAACTCAAACCTAAAAAGGGAAAAATAATAATA
Source organism: Nicotiana obtusifolia (assembly GCA_002018475.1). Lineage (NCBI taxonomy): Eukaryota > Viridiplantae > Streptophyta > Magnoliopsida > Solanales > Solanaceae > Nicotiana > Nicotiana obtusifolia. Next base: position 89,368 of record MCJB01052763.1, on the reverse strand, counting down.
AAACTAAAAGCAACCCTAGGGAGAGAGAGAGGAGGAGGACTGACGTTGTGGAAGATGGAAGGGAGGATGACACAAAAGAGAGCTTACCTGATGGGCATGTCGGGGTGGACAGTGGTGGCGTGATAGAGGAGGGAGGGGTCTGTGTGTGTTTGTATTTGAGTGAGAAAGAGAAAGAGAAAGGGTTTAAGAGAGATGATGTGCCTATGTTTTTAGTTGAGTCTAGTCCCGGTCTCGTGAAGCTATGGGCACTTTGCTGCCCACTCTATTTTATTTTTCTCTCTTTTGGTCCCGGTCTCACGAAACCATGGTCACTTTGCTACCCATTCTATTTTCTTTCTCTCTTTCGGTCCCGGTCTCGCGAAATGAGACACACTTCGCTGCTCCCATAATTTTGCTCCTCAACATTCCTAGTCTCGGTCTCGCGAAGCAAGCTTGGCTTTGCTGCTACCTCCACATGTTTTTTTTTTTTGACTAACTAACAACTACAAGAAAGTAAAAAAAAATCAGGTTGTCTCCCAATAAGCACTTGAGTTAACGTCGCGGCACGATAGATTACAACAAAACTATGGATTACCTCCCAGGAAGCGCCTTATTTTACGTCGCGGCATGAGTCAAACTTTCTTTATTATACTTCACTCACATATTGTGGTTCATTCAATTGTATCACATATTTCGCTCCTTTTTCTTCACTCATTCCAAGGTAGTGTTTTAGCCTTTTCCCATTCACTCTAAACCTAATCGTCCCATCCTCAAATTCAATTTTTGCAGCTCCATTTGAGACTGCCTACACTACATAGAATGGTCCCGACCATCTTGATTTCAGCTTACCCTGAAATAATTTCGATCTTGAGTTATATAGTAATACCACGTTTTCAGGTTTAAAATTTTGCTCAAGAATATTTTATCCATACATCATCTTCATTCGCTCATTATATAGCCTTGTGCTCTCAAAAGCATGGTAACGAAACTCATCAAGCTCGTGCAACTCAGTGCCTCTACTTGTACCCGCAATTTCCATATCGAGATTCAGTTGCCTCAATGCCCACAAAGCTCTATGCTCCAACTCCACGGGTAAGTGACACGCTTTCCCAAATACCAGTTTATATGGAGACATGCCAATTGGAGTTCTAAAAGCGGTACGATAGGCCTAGAGTGCATCATCTAACTTTCTCGCCCAATCCGTTCTCGAAGCATTCACGGTCTTTGTCAACACACTCTTTTGTTTCTCTATTCAACACCTCTACTTGCCCGCTTGTTTGTGTGATGATATGGGTGGCAACCTTGTGGCAAATACCATGCTTTTCTAACAACTTTGCGAAGGCTCGGTTGCAGAAATGAGTGCCTCCATCACCGATTGTTGCCCTTGGAGTGCCAAACAGGGTGAATACATTATTTCTCAAAAAACCAATGACTCCCTTTGCATCATTTGTAGGGAGTGCCACAGCTTCCACCCATTTTGACACATAGTCCACACACTTGTTGCCATATGAGCTGACAAAAGGCCCCATGAAATTGATTCACATACATCAAACACTTCCACCTCCTGAATTGGGTTCATAGGCATCTCATGCTGACGGGATATATTTTTGGTCCGTTGGCATTCATCATAACCCTTCACCTAGAAGTGTGCATCTTTGAACAATGTCGGCCAGTAGAAGCCCAACTCCAAAACTTTCGACGTTGTCCTTACTCCCCTGAAATGGCCACCATATGGGGACATGTGACACGCCTGCAAAATGAAGATTGGTCTGTCTAGGGGATACATCTCTGGATCATGTTATCAACATAAATCCTGAATAGATAAGGTTCATCCGAAAAACCTGTGACAGTCACGGAAGAACATTTTCTTTTGAACAGAGGAAAGGTCATAGTGGACAATACCGCTCGCCAGGTAGTTTGTGATGTATTCATACCATAGTGCTACCTCAAGGCTCGTGGCCAACAGTTGTTCATCCGGGAAAGTCTCCACAATCTCTTCCACCTCAACCTTCTTCTCCGCCCTTCCAGCCTAGACAAGTGATCAGCCACTTAGTTCTCCATTCCCTTTCGATCACGGATTTTCAAGTCAAATTCTTACAGCAGTAGCACCTATTGAATCAGGTGTGGCTTTGACTCCTTCTTCTCAATTAGGTACCTGAGAAAAGCATGGTCAGTATAAACAATTACCTTCGATCCTATCAGGTATAACCTGAATTTGTCAAATGCAAACATCACTGCTAGCCTCTCTTTCTCGGTCACTGTGTAATATAATTGGGCACAACTCAAGGTTCTAGTTGCATAGTAGATTGGATGCATGACTTTATCTTTTTGCTGCCCAAGAACTGCTCCCACAGCATAGTTGTTTGCATCACATATCAGCTCAAAAATGTCGCTTCCTGTCAGGTGCCACTATGATGGTGCAGTCACCAGCCTCTTCTTCAATTCCTTAAAAGCTACCCTGCAGTCATCAGAAAACATAAAGGGTTGATCTTTTTCAAGAAATTTACACAAACAGTTAGCAACTTTAGAAAAATCTTTTATAAACCACCTGTATAAACTGGCGTGACCAAGGTAACTTCTTATGGCCTTGACGGAAGTGGGTGGAGGCAACTTCTCAATTTTAGCAACCTTAGCACGGTCCATCTTAATGCCCTTACTTGACACTAGGCGTCCTAAGACTATACCTTCATGTACCATGAAATGACACTTTTCCCAGTTTCAGTACTAGATTAGTCTTCACACACCTCTTCAATACTCTTTTCAAATTCATAAGGCAGTCATCGAATGAGTTCCCCACCAATGAGAAGTCATCCATGAAAACTTCTATTATGTCCCCTACCATATCTATAAAGATGGCCATCATGCACCTTTGGAATGTGGTGGGTGCATTTTATAGGCCGAACGACATTCTCAGAAAGGCATAGATGCCATACGGACAGGTGAACGACGTTTTCTCTTTATCCTCCAGGGCAATAGAGATATTGTCATACCCCGAGTATCCATCTAGGAAGCAAAAGTAGGACCTCCCCGCCAATCTATCTAACATCTGATCGATGAATGGTATCCAGAAATAGTTTTTTCGGGTGGCCTTGTTCAACCTTCTGTAATCCATACAGATTCATCATCCCGTGACTGTTCTTCTTGAGATCAACTCATTGTTCTCGTTTTTCACTACAGTCATTCCACCTTTCTTTGGCACACACTGAACTGGGCTGACCTAGTTGCTGTCAGAGATAGGGAAGATTATTCCCGCATCTAACCACTTGATCACTTCTTTCTTCACCACTTCTTTCATATTGGGGTTCATCCTTCTTTGATGTTCTCTGGAAGGTTTGTTCCCATCTTCCAGTAGAATCTTATGCATGTAAAAGATTGGGCTGATACCCTTTATGGCTGCAATGGTCCAACCATTTGCAGTTTTGCTCTCCTTCAGAACCTGCAAAAGTTGTTCTACCTACACATCTAACAAACCAGATGAGATAATAACGGGTAAAGTCAAGTTCGGTCTTAAGAAAGCATACCTAAGGTGAGATAGTAATGGTTTCAGGTCCAACTATGGTGGCTATTTGATTGATGGCATAGCTGGAGGGGTCTTTCTTTCTTCTAAGTGTAAAGGCTCAAATTCAAGCTCTCTTTTCCAGTATCCTTGGCCTTCAAGAGCCAAGACCCACTCCGCTAAGTCCTTATCGTCTACCTCTTCTAAGTTGATGAGGCAAGCTGTTAGAGGGTCTTTTGAATGAAGTGCCTCATCTTCTTCCTCCATGATCACATCCACTACTTCAATCATAGAGCAATTGGAAAACTCACTGGGTCACTGCATAAACTTTTGCACATTAAATATTGTTTCTTCATTATTCTGTCTCATCTTTAGCTCCCCAGTTTCACAATCAATTAGAGCTCTCCCTATGGCAAAGAATGGCCTTCCTAAAATTATGGGAATCTCTTCATCCACCTAGCAATCCAGAATCACAAAATCTGCAGGGAACACAAATTTCCCGACCTGCACCGGTACATCATCAAGTATACCTGATGGCCTCTTCACCGTTCGGTCAACTAACTGTAGCAACATAGATGTGGGTGTTGCTCTTCCAATGCCTAAATTTTTATAGATAGACAAGGGCATCAAGTTTATGCTTGCCCCAAGATCACACAGTGCTTTTGCGAATACATAGCTACCTATGGTGCATGGAATTATGAAATTTCCATGGCCGGATAGCTTTTCAGCTACTGGTCTTGTCACCACAGCACTACAAGTCTGGTCAATGTCACAGTGGCCAGGTCTTGAAAATCAAACTTTCGAGACACCAAGTCCTTCATCATTTTTGCATAACCTGGCATCTCTCGCAAGGCATCTATCAGAGGAATGTTCACCTGAATCTTCTTAAACATCACCATGAATTTTTTGTATTGCTCATCCTTCTGATATTTATCCAACCATTGCGGGAAGGGTGCTGGAGGTTGCTTCCTTCTTGTGACTTCTGTTTAATCCTGCTCAGGCACTTTTTATGATACCTTCTCTGCACTTGCTCAGTCTCCTTTGCCACCTCTTTTTCTTTGCTTATTTCCTGTTGGGCCTGTTGCACTGTTACCTCTGTTAAATCAATTGACTCATCTATCTCAAGTAGTACTAGCACAAGTGTTTCAGTTGGTCGGCTTTCTCGAGCAATTTCTTACTCTAGATCAAGATCTCTACCATTTCTCAAACTCACAGCCATCAGCTGCTTCGGGCCCTGCTCCTTCAGATTGAGATATGTGTCCACAAGTAACGTCCCTGGAGGATGATTATTAAGAGCCATGGATATCTTCCCTAATTGAACCTCAATGCCCTTGATAGCTGAGCTATGTGATACTAGACTTTCTTGTAGTTGGTAGCCCTTTCTCCCATCTTCCTACTGGACCCAATGAGTTGTTGCGACATTCCTTTAATTTCGAACAACATGTCATTTTGTCTCTCTATCTGTTGATGTTGAGGTTGTTGATAAGCTAGCTGCTAATTCTGCTGATTGTACCCCTGTTGCCTTTGATAAGGCATAGCCTGACCCTATGGTCTTACAGCTCCAGGATTATTATTATTATTATTATTGTACTGTTATTGTGCTAGCCTATATTGTTGATTCTGCTGTCCCCAATTCTGACCACCTTGTCTCTGGCCTCCATATTTGCCCACATAGTTCATATTCTCTTGATAGTTCTGATTGTCAGTCTCACCACTCCACGAGCACGCATATGGCTAATTAATGCATGGTGTGCATAATCCTCCATTTGTCATGTCAACTATGTGCACCTGATTTTGGCCCGACTCATCAATCTTTTTAGTGAGGATACTCAATTGAGTCATTAGAGTGGCCATATTCTCGGCTATGGAGTTGTTCGAGTTCAGCGCTACTTAGTGAACTACATGGGTGATTGTATTATCTCTTTTCACCCATATTGAGTTCTGAGCCATTTTATCAAGCAGAACCTTACACTCTCTGAATGATTTGCTCAAAAATGCTCCACTTGCTGAAGCATCAATGTCGGCTTTCAAGCTATCAATCAATCCCATGTAAAACCTATATCCCAATATCTGATTCGGAATGCCATGGTGCGGACTCTTAACTAGTATCCCTTTGAATCTCTCCCACGTCTCTTACAATGTTTCAGCAGGTTTCTGCCTGAAGCTCAATATCTCATCAACTTGCTTGACAGTCTTATTAGGTGGGTAGAATTTATTCAAAAATTGCTTGACTAATTCCTCCCAAGTAGTGATGGAGTTTAAGGGGAGCGAGTTGAGCCAAGTCTGAGCCTCTCCCGTCACTGGGAAAGGAAACAACAACAACCTTATTGCTTCCAGTGTCACATTTGGTTGCCTTTGCGTGACACAAATCGACAGGAAACTTTTCATATGCTGCTATGGATCTTCAATGTAAGACCTCGAGAACAGTCCCTTGTTCTGCAACAAATGGAGCATGTTGTTAGTGATTTGAAATGATCTGCTTGTATCTGAAAGACTGCAATTGCGATTGCTAGATTTTCAGCGGTGGCTGTGACTAATCATACAAGGTTGCTTCTGGCACAAAAGGTTCCACACCCTGATTGTTCAGGTCATCTCCATTATTTCGGTTATATTAATTGTCCAAAACATCACCCATGTCTAGTTCAATTTGTTCTTTTGTGTGTTGTTATCGTTTGTTTTTCTTGTTCACACGATTTAATGCCTTGAAAGCTTTCTCAGGGTCTAGTAATGCTTCAAAAAATTCACCAGTCTCGAGTAGTTTCTAGGCATGCACGCACAAGACAACAAACCTTAGAGTTTCAATGTAATGAAATTAAAGTCAACAAAGTTGACTAAACTAAGAATCCTAGCAATTCTTCTTGCTGTAATTAATAACACCGTTAATTCTCCAGCGACAGTACCAAAATTTGATCACACCCAACTATGCCTCCTAAGAGGTCTAGCGGTCGTTGCAAATATAATCTAGTTTACAAGTCCAAAGTCGAATCTCATAGGGAATTAACCTACTAAACAACCACTAGTTTCGTAAGTATTTAGGTAATCAACCTTCAGAAATATTAAATAATGGTTTGAGTGTTTATTAACTAAGGGCAAGGTAATTAAAATGCAGTAATTTATAACCAACAGCGCAAATATTGTAGATAAGGTTGGAAAAGTCCAGGATTTTGATTTCTCCTATTGTCGAAATCTCTCCCGCTACATTTTCTATAAATTCTTCCAAGTATTCTCTACCGATCGTGAGTACATTTACTAGATGTATTCTCTCAAACTATGCTAGCTAGCACTAATTTACTGCTCACTATGATCGCACCAAGGTTTCGTTATCTCTAATCCCGCCTTTAAACCCTCTGTATTGATCTCTCAAATACATTAGAAGTAGTGTTGTTCAACAACTACCTAAATGCGTACTCTCTCTCGAGAATTACACACTAAATTGGCACACTTAATTGAGAGCTCTTCAATCAACAACAATAATAATATAGTTGAACAAGTAGAGAAAAGAAAATTGCAAATTTATATTAAACATTGTGGAAAAATCATCCTCAGTACGTTCCATCAAACCCTCGATGAGAATTTAGCTACTCATAATTGTTTTCACAAATACAAGACTAGAATTCATACCAATGAAAAATAGGAAGAAAGAGGAAAAACGTGAAGTAGAATCCTTCTCCTTGCTAAGCGTGTTCTTGCCTCTCCGAAGTCTTCTCCCTTCAAAAAGTGGCTAACTCCCATATTTATATGGTTTAGGGTTGAGTTGAGACGAATTTGGCCTCACTTAATTCGGGTTGGCAAAGCTGGTTTTTTCTGCTCCTGTCCCGGTCTGGCGAAGCGAACCTCGCTTCGCTGTCCAAGATTTTTCTCTTCAGCTTTTCTTTTGCCAATTTTTCTCTTATTTGATCCTTTTTCGCGCAATTTCATTCCTACAAATAAGAAATGCATAATGAGCACATTTTACTTTAAAAGCGGTGTGAACTCCCGCAACTCACACAAGAAATAATAGACAAACATACTCAAAACATGCACTTTTCATCCTTTATCGAATATATAGTTATAAAAATAAATAGGAAATTGTAACTACCCCACTGGTCATTTTGAGCGGTTGCATTCAGTTCGGTGGTTTGAGGTCGAGTAGCTTCATATGGTGTATTATGACTTGCGTGAATCGTTAATTTTGGTTTTCGAGTAGTTCGGGATTGGTTTGGAAGAACGATTCTCATTTTAGAAGCTTTAAGTTGGAAGAGTTGATCAAGTTAGAATTTTGTGTATTTGACCTCGGATCGGGGTTTTGATGGTTACGTTAGGTCCGGATGGCGATTTTCAACCTTGGTGCACGCCCGGATTTGCATTTGGATGTTTCTAGAAGGTTTTGGCTTTATTGGGAGAAAGTTGGCAGTTTGAAGGTTTGAAAATTCATAGGTTTGATTGGGAGTGGACTTCAAAATTATCGGGTTCGGATTGTGGTTCCGGGAGTTGTAATAGGTTGTTATGTCATTAAAACTTGTGTGCAAAATTTTAGGTCATTCTAAGTTGATATATTATAGTTCGGCACGAGTTTTGAAAGTTCATTAAGTTGGGATTTGAGGCATCGAGTAGGTTCGTATTATATTTTGAGACTTGTTGGTATGTGTAGACGGGGTACCCAGGGGCCCCGGTGTATTTCAGATTGAGTTCGGACCATTTCGGATCATGTTGACATTGTTGAGATTTTTGAGTCCCAGTATGATCGCACCTAGGGAGCTATAGGCACAAGCGCCGAGCCGCAGAAGCGGTAGAGGAGACGCAAAAGCGCATTGTGGGCGAGGGCGGGTGCTTCCACATGTGAGGAATTTCTAGCGCAAGTACAAGGGCACTGATGCGCATGAGGAGCGCACATGCAGTACCGCAGATGCGCATTTATGGCACGCAGAAGTGAGGGGGCTGGAGTTAGTGTTCTTCGTATCTACGATGGCTAAACTGCATATGTAATGTCGCCGAAGTAACCGTTGGTCCGCAGAAGCGAGAATCACTGGGCAGAAGCTTTATATTTTGAGGATTGAGTTATTTCATCACATTTTGAGATCTAGAGCTCGAATTTGGGCTATTTTTGAGGCGTTTTTCACGATTTGGATTAGAGTAAGTATTTTCTACTCGGATTTGATTATATTACAAGATTCCATCTTTGATTTTGGTATTTGATTAATGAATTTAAAAGAGAAATTGGAGGTTTTTGTCTAAGCGTTTCTAAAGTGAATATTTGAGATTTGAACATCGATCAGAGTCGGATTTGAGTGAAATTAGTATGGTTGGACTCGTATTCGAATGGGCTGTCGAAATTTGTGAGTTTTGTTTGGTTCCAAGGTACGGGCCCAGGTTGGCTTTTTGGTTGACTTTGAGTATTTGATTAAAGATTTGACCCTTATTGCTTGGGTTTGTTTCCTATGGCATTATTTGATATTTTTGAGTTGCTTTTGGCTAGTTTCGAGCCATTCGGAGGTTGATTCGCGTGGATTGGCGTTTCTAGAGTTTTGTTTGACTTGCTTGGTATTTGATTTGGCTTGTTTGAGGTAAGTAACATATCCAAACTTGGATTTGAAGGTAATTAACCCTCAAAACTATGTAATATGAAATGTGTTGGGGTGACCACATGTTAGGTGACGAGCGTGCGTGGGTGCACTGGAGTACTCAATGATCCGAGTGGACTTTAGATTATTACCAGACCTATTTTACTATCATGCTTTATTATACTCGTGTTTTCTTTACTCGCTTGATTATTTGAGCTATAATTCATGTTAGAAATCATGTTTAGGCTACGTGCTTATTTGGTTGAGACGTAATGGAGGTATTCTTGTTGTTTGAGTTGTATGTTGTAATTGCAGTTATATACTCAGTCATGACTCCTTATTTTCATGTCATATCTCAGTCTTTGTACATTAATTATTTGTTACATCACGCGTTGTTGTTGTATTCCATATGTGATACTGTTTCGGCTGAGTTCTATGAGATTGTGAGCCCTTGAGACTTGAGAGGTTGTTGACTGATGTGGGCTGTAGAGCCGAGTTGTGAGTAATATTTGGATCGGGTTGCACGTCGCAACAAGCCATATTGGCTATTGATTAGCGCTTGGGCCAGCATCTGCCCCTCCAAAGTCTGATACTTTTATTGAGCGCAAGCACAATGATATATACACGTGCAGGTGAGGGGCATTGATGTCAGGCACCCGTATAGTGCTTAGTGATTGTGTGTGATGGTGAGGGGATTTGGGCCAGGCACTCGTACAGTGCTGAGAGATTGTGTGTGTGATGAAGTGGGGCAATTGAGCCAGACACCTTAAGAGTGCTGAGAGTGAGTGTACTTGATGATATCACTATGAAATAATTTACTTAATATGTAGGCATAGAGATGTATTTTCCTCATGTTAAAATGGTAATATAACATTTGATGACTTGACATGTATATGACATGTAGGCATAGAGATGTTATTGTCTTCATGCTAGACCGTAATATGACATTTGATGACTTGACATGTATATTGACATGTAGGGATAGAGATGTATTTTTCTCATGCTAACTGGTAAACAAGAAGTCTTATCCGATGTTGTGGATTGGAAAAACACAGTTCTTTTGATAAACTCATGTTTAATTGATTTCAATAGTAAGATTTGGACTTTGACTGTTATTTCTTGAAAAGCATGTCTACCTTTCCGTAACTGTGAACGAGCTGAGCATAATATCTTTTAAGCTATTCATTTTTACTGTCTTCATTATATTATTACGTGTTGTTATTGGCTATTGGTGTTGGACATTGACCATCTTCTGCGCTCGTCACTGCTTTCAACCTCAGGTTAGGTTTGTTACTCATAAAGTACATGGGGTTGGTTGTACTCATACTATACTTCTGTACCTTGCGTACAGGTCTTGGAGCTGATGTCGCTGTGTATGGCTGTGTTGTCTTCCGGTATAGCTAACACTTGTCCTTGGTAGTTTTAGATTTAAATTATGTTTATGTACCTACCGTGCAGATATTGTATTTATTTTCAAATCAGTTTTGTAATCTAAGTCTTAGTGGCTCATGAATTGTACTACCAATCATTAGGATACTGTATGGGAATTCAGCTACTTTCACTTATTGATTTCATATTAATTTCAGTAGAATTGTGTTGATTGTTATTGGGCATACATAGCGGGCTGGGTTAGATGTCATCACGACTAGGGATGTCATCAATGGATATTTAAAAACTGACTAAACCGACCGAACCATACCGCACCGAACCGATTTTTAGGTTTTTTTTAATAAAACCACAAATTTTGATTTAAATCTATAATTGTACCGATAATTAGGGTAGGTTTTTTATTTTTGTGAAAATAAATCAAAAAAATACTGAACCGTACTGAATAAATTTATATGGGAAGAATATATTTATTTATTAAGTTTAAAACTAATAAAGCATTAAATTTTTCTTTGGGCCTTGGAATTATGAAAACGGTTACAAGGCAACAAGTAATTAAACTCAAAATCCTAATTCCAAAACTTATTACACTACTCCTATTGAAACTAAATTATTTCCAACATATTCACTAGCAAGATACAAGGTATTCTACCGATTATGAGTAGAAAACTATAATGTATTGAATATGTTTCCTTTCGTATGATTTAAATTTATATTTTCGATTTCTATAGACTTTATTATTGAATCCCAGCTTTGCTTAATATCTTTTACTCGTGTGATTATATTTTCTTTGTCTTTGTTTAATTTCTTTTATGCTTGATGGATCTACTCTTGGCCATCTTTCATGTTTTCTTAACTCATCACCCTTTAAATAGTAAAAATATCAAGACAACTTTGCTAAGTCCTATAAAATTACGTATGTTATTGCGTTATGCTTCTACTAGTGACTTTTAAATGATATATTAAAAAAATACCGAAAATTAACAGAACTTTACTGTCAAGACCCAAATTTTTCTCTGTAGGATGTCGTGACAGCCTAGTCTCTATGACTAGGTAAGCCTAACAATATTGCGGAATAACAGAATATAAGATAGAACTCAAACATCAACATATGAAATATATAAAAAAAATTATGGTTCAAAATAATTACAACTCCTAAAATTCGCTAGAAATAAATCACAAGCTTCTAAGAGAAAATACTAAGCGTCTCTATGCATAAGAGTCTAAAGAGAATAAGGAAAAAAACAACATAGTAAGGATAGAGGGGGACTCTGAGGTCTGCGGACGCTGGCAGATGTACCATGAAGTCTCCACACATGGCTATCTCACTAGTATCTGGCCTGGTAGGAAGAACCTGGATCTACACAAAAAGATGCGTAGAAGAATAGCCTGAGTACACCACGATGGTACCCAGTAAGTGCCAAGCCTATCCTCGGTAGAGTAGTGACGAGGTCAGATCAGGGCCCTACTGGAATAAAAGAAAACAAGGCAGAAAATACAATAATATAGCAAAATGACTGAGATTTAATAATGAGAAAATACAAAAAGATAACAACACAGCAAATAGAGGTAACAACAGGGGCGCTCCCGAGATACCGTCTCGTAGTCCCAAAAGTAGATATGCAACAGGGGAGCTCCCGAGGTACCGCCTCGTAGTCCCAAAAGTAAATATGCAACAGGGGAGTTGCCGAGGTATCGCCTCGTAGTCCAAAAGTTAATATGCAACAGGGGAGCTCCCGAGGTACCGCCTCATAATTCCAAAAGTAAATATGCAACAGGGGAGCTCCCGAGGTACCGCTTCGTACTCCCAAAAGTAAATACACAACTCATAACCTATTGAACAATGAATTTATAGAAAGGAAACCTACAATTAAAGATTGAATGCCAAATCAAGGAAACAAGTAATTCAACTAAGCATGTTGCACAAATTACAAGTAAGAGTTAAGACACGTAGACATGTGACATTAGGCTAAACATGATGACTACACATACTAGGAAAACTCAGTTAAGGAATTAAAAGACAACTACTAAGCAAGAATCGGATTTTTTTTTAACATTTAATCCCGAGTACGCACTCATCACATCGCATACATGGTTTTCACGTATTGCAAATACCATAACAGTACCAAAATCTAAGGGGAGTTCCCCCCACACAAGGTTAGACAAGCCACTTACCTCAAACGAAGCTCAATCAATCAATAAGAATGCCTTTTCCTCGATTTTCCGACTCCGAACGGTCCAAATCTAGTCAAAAGCAATTACATACTATAAATACAACTATTAGAAACTAATTTAAATAATGAAAGTACAACTTTAGCAAATAATTAAAAAACTGCCCCAAAAAGTCAGCCCGGACCCACGTCTCGAAATCGGGTAAAAGTCACAAAATATGAACACCCATTCCAAAATTGCTCAAATCCGATATAAAATTCTCGATTAAAACTTCAAAATTCGGCCTAAGAATTTTTTCATCTTTTTCACAAATTCCTCAACTCCAATCCATAATTAAATGAAGAATAAATGATATCTTATTGGAAATTAATCAAAAATCCTTACCCAAACGTTTCCTCTAAAAATCCTCGAAGCCCGCTTCTGCGGGTGCGCATCTGCGCAAACACGTCCGCTTCTGCAGACAGGCCTCCCAAGCACTCGTCCGCTTCTGCGATAAATCTTCCGCAGAAGCGACTCCGCTTCTACGGCCTTCACGCCGAACCTGCGACCACAGGCCATTTCCTCCAGCCCCGTATCTGCGTCCAAATGCTCGCTTCTGCGAGCTCGCACCTGCGGTCAAACTTGCGCAGGTGCGATTGCACCAGAACTAGTGCACTTCAGCTATTCTCACAAGTCCAAATTTGTTCCGGATTCAATCTGACTCACACCCGGGGCATCCGAGACCCCATCCGAATATACCAACAAGTCCTAAAATATCATATAAACTTAGTCGAGCCTTTAAATCATATCAAACAACGCTAATAATACGAATTGTGTATCAATTCAAGCCTTATGAACTTTAAAACTTCAAACTTCAAACTTCTACATCCGGCGTCGAAACCTATAAAATCAAGTCCGATTGACCTCATATTTTGCATACAAGCCATAATTGATATTATGGACCTACTCCAACTTCCGGAATCGAAACCGACCCCGATATCAAAAAGTCCACTCCCGAACAAACTTTCCAAAAATCATCCAATTTCCAACTTTCGCCAATTGACGCTAAAATGACCCACAGACCTCCAATTCAACATCCGAATGCGCTCTTAAGACCAAAATCACCCTACGGAGCTATAGGAACCGTCCAAACTCTATTTCGGAATCATCTTCACACAATTTGGAATACGGTCAATTCTTACGGCTTAAACTTTTATTTTTGGGACTATGTGTCTCATTTCACTCCGAAACCAAAAACAAATCCTCCCAGCAAGTCACGTAACCACAAAATGAAATAGAGGGAGCAATAAATAGGGGCTCAGGGCTAATACTCTCAAAATGACCGGCCGGGTCATTACATCCTCCCCATCTTAAAACAAACGTTTATCCTCGAATGAGTATAGAGACATACCTAAAGTGGTGAAAAGATGAGGATAACGGCTACGCATATCATGCTTGGTCTCCCAAGTCGCCTCCTCGACCGGATGACCCCTCCATTGAACCTTCACAGAAGCGATGTTCTTCGACCTTAACACCCTTCTTCCCGAACCTTATAACACCCTTCATGGGTGAAACCCGAAGCAAGACCCGCTCCCCAACCATGAATGCAACGTCGCGAGCCTTCCAATCCGCATAACTTTTCTGTCTGGACTGGGTCGTACGAAGTCGATCCTGAATCAATTTAACCTTTTCCACAGCATCCTGAACCAAGTATGTACCCAATAGCCTAGCCTCGCCCAGCTTGAACCAACTCACTGGAGACCGGCACCGTCTACCATACAAAGCCTCATATGGTGCCATCTGAATGCTCGACTGATAACTGTTGTTATAGGCAAACTCCACAAGTGGCAGGAACCGATCCCAAGCACCCCTAAAATCCATCACACACGCACGAAGCATATCCTCCAATATCTGAATAGTGCGCTCGGACTGTGCGTCCGTCTGAGGGTGAAATGCTATACTCAACTCCATCCGAGTACCCAAGTCACGCTGTACGGCTCCCCAGAACTGTGATGTAAGCTGCGTACCCCGGTCAGAGATGATAGATACCAGTACGCCATGAAGCCTGACAATCTCGCGAATGTAAACCCGAGCCAGCTGCTCCGAAGAGTAAGTAGTAACCACAGGAATGAAATGAGCTGACTTGGTCAATCTATCCACAATCACCCAAACTGCATCGAACTTCCTCTGAGTCCGTGGAACCCTAACAACAAAATCCATAGTGATCTTCTCCCATTTGCACTCTGGAATCTCTAACTTCTGAAGCAATCCACCCCGTCGCCGATGCTCATACTTTACCTGCTGACAATTTAGGCACCGAGCTACATATTACACTATGTCCTTCTTCATCCACCTCCACCAATAGTGTTGCCTCAAGTCCTGATACATCTTCGCGACACCCAGATGAATGGAGTACCGCAAACTGTGAGCCTCCTGGAGAATCAGCTCACGTAAACCATCTACATTGGGCACATATAGCCTGCCCTGCATCCGTAATACACCATCATCTCTAATAGTGACCTCCTTGGCATCGCCGTGCTAAACCGTGTCCTTAAGTACAAGCAGATGGGGCTCATCATACTGACACTCCCTGATATGGTCATAAAGAGAAAATTGAGAAACCACGCAAGCCAAAACTCGGCTCGGGTCGGAAACATCCAATCTGACAAACTGGTTGGCTAAGGCTTGAACATCCAAGGATAAAGACCTCTCTGCTACTAGTAGATATGCTAAGCTGCCCAAACTCTCCTCCTTACCACTCAAGGCATCGGCCACCGCATTTGCCTTCCCGGGATGATAGAGAATGGTGATATCATAATCCTTAAGCAACTCCAACCACCTCCGTTGCCGCAAGTTAAGATCCTTCTATTTAAACAGATCTTCAAGGAATGAACAATAGTTGCTAACTCGAGGTCGTGGATAGGATAGTTCTTCTCATGAACCTTCAGCTATCTAGACGCGTAGGCAATCACCCTACCGTCCTGTATCAACACCGCACCGAGACCAATGCGCGACGCATCATAATACACCGTATAAGACACCAAACCAGTAGGCAGCACCAACACCAGGGTTGTAGTCAAAGCAGTCTTGAGCTTTTGAAAGCTCTCCTCAACTCCTCGGTCCGCCTGAACGGAGCACCCTTCTGGGTCAATTTGGTCATAGGTGCTGCAACAGACAAGAAACCCTCTACTAATCGACGGTAATACCCCGCCAAGCCAAGAAAGCTCCGGATATCCGTAGCTGAGGCTGGTCTGGGCCAACTCTGCACTACTTCAATTTTCTTCGGATCTACCTTGATCCCCTCACTCGATATTACATGGCCCAAAAATGCCACTGAGTTTAGCCAGAATTCACACTTAGAAATTTTGCATACAACTTCTTTTCTCTCAAGTTCTGAAGCACAGTCCTCAGGTGCTGCTCGTGATCCTCCCGACTCCGAGAGTACACTAGAATGTCGTCAATAAACACAATGACGAAAGAGTCAAGATAGGGCTGGAATACACTATTCATCAAGTGTATGAATGCTGCTGGGGCGTTGGTCAGCCCAAAAGACATCACAAGGAACTCGTAATGATCTTACCGAATCCTGAAAGCAGTCTTTGGGATATCTGGCTCCCGAATCTTCAAGTGATGATAGCCTGAACGCAAGTCGATCTTAGAGAACACTCTGGCATCCTAAAGCTGATCAAATAGGTCATCAATACCTGGAAATAGATACTTGTTATTCACTGTAACCTTGTTCAATTGGCGATAATAAATACACATTTTCATAGAACCATCCTTCTTCTTTACAAACAAGACAGGAGCACCCCAAGGCGACACACTAGGCCGAATGAAGCCCATATCGAGAAACTCTTGCAACTGTTCCTTTAACTCTTTCAACTCTGTTGGGGCCATACGATTGGGTGGAATAGAAATGGGCTGAGTGCCCAATAACAAATCAATGCCAAAATCATGTCTCTGTCGGGCGGCATGCCTGGAAGATCTGTCGGGAATACATCTGGAAAATCCCTCACTATCGAAAATGACTCATCGGTAGGAGTATCAACAATGACATCCCTCACATAAGCTAGATACGCATCACACCCCTTCTCAACCATCCATTGAGCCTTTAGAAATAAGACAACCCTACAAGGAACATGATCTAAGTTACCTCTCCACTCTAGCTACGGTAGACCTGGCATAGCCAATGTCACCGTCTTGGAGTGACAATCGAGGATAGTGTGATAGGGCGATAACCAGTCCATGCCCAAAATATCATCGAAATCCACCATACTGAGCAATAATAAATCTGCTCTGGTCTCAAAACCACTAAGAACAATCAAACACGACCGATACAAACAGTCAACAACAATAGAATCACCCACGGGTGTAGACACATAGATATGAAAACTCAGAGAATCACGGAATACACCCAAATACGGGGCAAACTAAGATGACACATAGGAATAAGTAGAGCATGTATCAAATAAGACTGATGCATCTCTATGACAGACCAGAACAATACATGTGATGACATAATCGGATGTAACTGCCTCCGTCCTAGCAGGAAGGGCATAATATTTGGCCTGGCCTCCCCCACTAGGGTGACTTTACCTATCCGACCTCCACCTCGAGCTGGCTGTGCAGGTGGGGTGGTAGCTGGTGCTGTAACCATAGCTTGAGGACCCGGTGGAGCCATAACCTATCCCTCATCATATGGCGAGTGTCACTATACTCTAAACAAGCTCTCAAAGGACGTGGCTGCTGTGGCTGGCTCGGGTTTGATCGGCTGGGCTGACCGCTGAAAGCACCCCGTACAAAAGGTGCACTAGACACCTGCGGTGCATAATAGTGGTCCTGGGGCCTAGGAGTGGCCGGAGTACCGCTGGCAGCTGGAAGTGCTGAATGAACAGGGCGACCCATATAACCCCTGCCCTGACGAGCTGCACCTAGGGCACGAGTACCACTATAAGTGCCAGACTCTCGAGACCTCTTGGCCTCTCTCTCCTCTCTCTCTCCCGAGTCAACATACCCTTCAACCTCCTAGCAATCCCCACTACCTGCTGGTACACAATAAATTTCTCTAACTCTAGGGCCATGCTAAATCTGATACTGTGGTTGAGCCCCTCAATAAATCGACGAACCCGCTCTCGAACAGTAGCAACCAAGGCTGGTGCATGCCTAGCCAAATCACTAAATCAGATCGCATACTCTGCACGGTCATAGAACCCTGGCGCAACTGCTCAAACTCTACACGCCATGCATCTAGGCTCTGGGGAACATACTCCCTCAAGAACATATCTGAGAACTGAGTCCAAGTGAGTGAAGCTGCCTCGGCTGGACTACCCAACCCGTATGCTCGCCATCACCGATAAGCCGCTCCTCCAAGTTGGAACGTAGTGAAGGAAACCCCACTAGACTCTGCAACACCCATAGTACGGAGGATACGGTGGCACTCCTCAGGAAAACCCTGGGCATCCTCTGAAGCTAAGCCACTGAAAGTAGGAGGGTGGTACTTCTTGTACCTCTCGAGTCTGAGCTGCTCCTCCTCAGAAACCGCTGCCCTAACCTCGGGCTAAACTAGGGCTACCTGCTGCATCGGTATAACCTCTGGAAGCTGGTCGGCCTGGACTCGCTGCTCTGGGGTACGGGCGACGGGAGTCTGTGCTCTTCCCCCATCCTGAGATATGGCAGGAGCAAGTGGTATCAATCCTACCTAAGCCAAGGTGTTGAACATGCTCAGAAACTGGGCTAAAGCCTCATGGAGGGCTGGTGCACTAACAGGCGTCTCAGGTGTCCGCCCTCCAGCTGGAGCTACTGGTGGCTCCTCTATAGCAGCTTGTGCGGGTGCTCTAGCTGCACCACGTGGACGTCCTCGGCCTCTACCCCGGGGCGCTCCCGAGGTACCGCCTCGTAGTCCCGAAAATAATTACACAACTCATAACCTATGGAACAACGAATTTATGGCAAGGAAACCTATAATTAAAGACTGAATGCCAAATCAATGAAACAGGTAATTCAACTAAGCATGTTGCACAAATTGCATGTAAGAGTTAAGACACGTAGACATACGACATCAGCTAAACATGATGACTACACATGCTAGGGTAACTCAGTTAAGGAATTAAAAGACAACTACTCAGCAAGAACCGGATTTTTTCTCAACATTTAATCCCGAGTACGCACTCGTCACCTCACGTACACGGCCTTCACGTAATGCAAATACCATAACAGTACCAAAATCTAAGGGGAGTTTCCCCACACAAGGTTAGACAAGCCACTTACCTCAAATCAAGCTCAATCAGTCAATAAGAATGTCTTTTCCTCAATTTTCTGACTCCAAACGACCCAAATCTAGCCAAAAGCAATTACTACAACTATAAGAAACTAATTCAAATAATGAAACTACGACTTTAACAAATAATTAAAAAATCGCCCCAAAAAGTCGACCCGGGCCCACGTCTCGGAATCGGGTAAAAGTCACAAAATACGAACACCCATTCGATATCTAGTTCACCCATACCAAAATTAATCAAATCCGATATAAAATTCTTGATCAAAACCTAAAAATTCGGCCTAAGAATTTTTTCACCTTTTTCACAAATTTCTCAACCCAAATCCATAATTAAATGAAGAATAAATGATATCTTATTGGAAATTAATCAAAAACATGTCAAGAATCCTTACCGAAACGTTTCCTCTGAAAATCCTCGAAATTCCGCCACAATCCGAGCTCAACTTATCGCTTCTGCGGTGCCGCTTATGCGGTCGACCAACCGCATCTGCGGAAGGTCACTGCTGCTGGTCAGCCGCTTCTGCGGTACAAAGCCTGCTTCTGCGGGTGCGCATCTGCGCAAGCGGACAAGCCTCCCAAGCACTCGTTCGCTTCTACGATAAATCTTTGCAAATGCGACTCCGCTTCTGTGGCCTTCATGCCGCACCTACGACTACAGGCCATTTCCTCCAGCCTTGCATCTACGCCCAAATGCTCGATTCTGCGAGCTCGCACCTATGGTCAAACTTGCGCAGGTGCGATTGCACCAGAACTGGTGCACTTCAGCCATTCCCACAAGTCCAAATTTATTCCAAATTCAATCCGAATCACACCCGGTGCCTTTGGGGCCCTGTCCGAATATATCAACAAGTCCTAAAACATCATACTAACTTAGTCAAGCCTTTAAATCACATCAAACAACGATAAAAATATGAATTGCGCATCGATTCAAGCCTAATGAACTTTAAAACTTCAAACTTCTACATCCGACGCTGAAACCTATCAAATCAAGTTCGATTGACCTCAAATTTTGCACACAAGCCAAAATTGACATTATGGACCTACTCCAACTTCCGGAATCGGAATTTGACCCCGATATCAAAAAGTCCACTCCCAGTCAAACTTTTCAAAAATCATCCAATTTCCAACTTTCGCCAGTTGACACAAAAATGACCCATGGACCTCCAATTCAACAACGCGCTCCTATGACCAAAATCACCCTACGGAGCTATAGGAACCGTCAAAACTCCATTCCAGAATCGTCTTCACACAATTCGAACTATAGGAACCGTCAAAACTCCATTCCAGAATCGTCTTCACACAATTCGAACTACTTACGACTTAAACTTTTATTTTAGGGACTATTACGTATCCCATTTCACTCCAAAACCAAAAACAAATCCTCCCGGCAAGTCACATAAGCACCAATTAAAATAGAGGGAACAATAAATAGGGATCCGGGGCTAATACTCTCAAAACGATCGGCCGGGTCATTACACGTACCGATACCAAGAGAAACCGACATGATTGGTACGGTTTCTAAAAGTCTAATTTTGATTATACATAATAAAATAACCGAAGGTATAAACTTTATGAAATAACCGGTCGAACCGAACCATTAACACTCCTAATCACGACTAGACGAATTTTGATTTCGTGACAAAAGCTAATAATGACGGTAGATTGATAGTGGCTAAAATACAAGATAGAGAATTAGATAGACTTATAGGGATACCCCAATTAAACACATTATTTCCCCCAATCCCAAAGAAAAATTAAAAAGAAAGCTGAAACCAAGCACGTGCAGTCACTATTAATCATTTAAGCAAATGGCAGTACAAATACTTTAATCATAACCTGCTTAAATCGTTTTCATTAGATTATCGTTTTGGATATATTTCATAAAAGGGAAAAGATTTTGGTCCTTCTTCAGAACCGTCCTTGAATAATTAGACATGGCTAGAGACATGTTCTGTTCAATCACCAAACCAAGCTTCTTTACAAAATAACGCAATTTCTTTTTTACTAAAGTAAAACAGTCACACGGCTAATAATTTTCTTTCCTCAGACACCACTCCTCCCTCATGCACACTACCAGAAAATCACTATTTTTCGACTGAAAATTCCGACTACAAAATAGCCGTCGAAATTCTCACTGTATAGTTCTGACGGTAGTGGTCGGAAGACGATAAAATAATTTATCTTTTTCCCTTACTTTCCGATTACATCTCCAACCACAATAGTCTGCAACTTTCGCGTAAAACTTGCGTTTTAAAATTTCAGACGACTTTAGTTAGTGAAATCATATGAAAAAAGTCAAACAACTTTTGATCAAATTTCCTGACATTTGTAGACAGAAATTTGAAAAAAATAACTGAAAAATATATTGTGGTCCGATTACATCTCCGACACTAGCTTGCTTTGCTTTAACATTCTTTTTCTTTTTTTTTTTATTTTGAGAGGAAAATATTATTTTCTCTTGAAAGTATCTATTTAGTAAAGGTTGAAATTTACAGCATCAAATAGGATTACAATAGTCATGGAAATTAGAAACTAGTTAGGCCAGACGCACCTTTTTCTTTTTCTTTTTCTTTTCTTTTTTAGCATTTTTGGCGGAAAGAAAGCTAAAACAAGCTGGATTCATCTAAGAGCACTTTACCTAATATTCACTGAAACTGTAAATTATTTTTCGTATAATTAGTGCAATTTAAGATTTAGCTGAAGGTTACTTGTCTCATTTTGTAAGTTACTACTTCCATATTTTCATTGTTTATATGGACATACTTGGATAGTTAACGTTCGATAATTTTAAGATAATTTCATAGTGCAAAATATTTTACTGTACTCTTCTTTATAACTTCAATCCATAGACCTAATACTGGATTCATTGAACGAGTAAGTGTAAGGAGGAAACGAAGAGAGTCCATAGACGTCTCTTTAGTTGAGACGAATTTGTTTTGACTTTGGTATCCACCAAAACCAAAAGAAAACAAAGACCTTTCTATTTAACATTTTATCTTTGGAATTTTAACTCCATGACTATGGAGTGACATTAACCATATCTTGGTAATGAAACAAAATGCAAACAAAATCATTTTAGTTACTAACAAAGTTACAGTTTTGGACATACATAAGACACTCATATCTTGAACTGTGTGAAATACAAAGACTCGCTTTGTTTCTATACGGAAAGGAAAAACACTTTTTTTTTTCTGAAATGCTAAGAGTTTCAAAGATGAGCATGCACTTGCATGTGTAGCCACATGTTTTAGCCCCAACATCATCCATTCTCAACTGATAAAACTTTTGTACATCTCAGAATCTGATTGCTTTCTTGGATATTTGGGATTTAGATGATTACTATGTCCTTGAATTGTGAACATTATATTAAAAAAATGTACGTTTATAAAGGAGTGTATTATTGTGTTTTTTGTTAGAGTCCTTCTTCTTCTTCCTTAAAAGTCTCCATCAAACGGTAGCACTAGAAGACATGAGTTTTAATGAGAGTTGCAGAGTGATCCCCACACAAAAGAGAAACAAATCTGAAGGCTAGGAATGAATTTATATGGTAATTTGAATGCATCGAACCCACAAAAGCTAATAGTATATACATACAGCTATTATCTTAAAATGTTCATTTTTTCTACATATGTCGATAATTTCAGCAACCCATATGTGAATACTGGTTATTCTCGACCTTCATCTTCTCCAACCTACTTTACAGAGGTGAACAGGAAAAGCATCCAGAATGTTTAAATGAATTTTGTCCTGCTTAATTGTAAAGATGGACCACATATCCTTCTTTAGAATTAGTACCTTGAGTTTGTATGTGCGGTATTACCATGTCATTGTCCTTTAACAAGTTTAACTTTTATACAGTTTATTATGTGATACTAGAATTTTTATATTATTATATTACTTAAAATATAACAACATATACAGTCTATTAAAGTTGAAAATGGTAATATGATAATAAACTAAGCAAGATACCTACACCAACACGTTAAAATATGCCATATTGTTGGTGTTTATAAGTTAAATTTTAAAGATTGTCTTTTTCACAAGTCAATCGCTAATCATAAAGGAAAAAGCATAGTACTTAAGAATCTTTTTTTGTAATTAGGTAGTGCTTCAACTTTGTTTGCTTATTATTAGCTCCCTCCATATATGTTAATTATCAAAATGTCAACCTAACTAAGAGTTAAGGAAAAATAAAGGTGCACGGATATTAAAGGACTAAATGGGTAATAAAGCAAACACTAGTTGATATTGAATATCGTTGTGGTAGCCATGTAACTTCACTCTTCGCAAGGTGATCGAATATTCATACTTTGACTTCCATTTTATACACTGGTTAATCCCTAAAATATCTTCAAATTACAAAATTACAAGAGAGAGAGAGAGAGATTATAGATCTTTTTGTGCACACATATTTTGCATGTGGAGTAACGTACTCTATCAAGCTTTGGTTAAGATTCAGTGGTGTAAATTCAGAGAGGTTCGGAACAAAAGAATAAAAAAGTACGTCATTATATGACAAACTTAGACTTGCCCTAATTGAAGGGAATCCATGGTATGCATGAGAAAGTTGGACATGTCTTAATCATGAATGACAAGAGTGACATGATAAAAGGATCTTCTCTGGTTTAGCAATTGGCTCCCTGTATCCCAACTATTAAGTAACCATTATTTAGGACTAAATTAATTTTAAGATCTTCTATTAAGCTTTTCTTTTTCTTGATTCCTTTGGAACTGAAGGAGACCCTAGAATTTATATGTTGAGTTAGACAATTATGGTTATATATACAGTACTAACAGGGTAAGAAATCTTCGCTTGAAATTTCCCTAGCAGTTTTTGATCTGCTTAGAGGCTAGATATTACAGCGTCAATGTCAAGATCGGCTTGGATATGATTGAGTATTTCCTCTCTTAAAATTAGTAAAAGCATACCAGATATGATTGAGCAGAACAATATTTTACCATTTTAATTGATTCTGTAATGATATTGTTGAATATTTGATTTTGTCTTCTCACCAAGATCTAGCATTCGTTAAGACCATATGGCGTAGCTAAAATACAACTTGCAACGGAGATGCAGATTACCTTTCAATTTAAGAAATAATCATTTTTTTTTTTTTTTTTTGTGTCTGTGACCATTTCATTACTCTTGTGGTAAATGGTGTAAGTTATATTTTTGAATTTCATAAATTTGTAGCTAAAATTTTCCACAACAAAAAAGTTGCCGTACTTTTTCAATTTTCACGGTGGAATGAAAATAAATACTCCTTCCGTCTCAATTTATGTGAACTCATTTGACTGGACACAGAGTTTAAGAAAAGAGAGAAGATTTTTAAACTTGTGGCATAAAATGAGACACATATATTTTGTGTGGCTTAAATTATTGCATAAATGTAAATTGTTTCCAAATAGAGAAAGGGATCATATTTTTTGGCACGAACTAAAAAGGAAATATGTTCACATAAATTGAAATGGACGGAGTAATACTAACATTCTATATCTTTCATGAAAAACATAGGCGCTTTCAGCAACATTCTCTACTTCTGGCAAATACTTCCATTTGTAGCTATGGAATTCTTGAATACGCAGTTAAATATAAATGTTATTGGGTTTAAGCTTGGTTAGCTTAAAATAAAGAGTGAATGGGAAATGGAGGAAAAATGAAATACTTGAATTTCCCTCCTTGACAAATAGACATTGTTCCCATATTGGAAGAAGAAAAGGCTTTTGATGGGTATATATACAATTACTCTTCTTCTAGCTCTTAAAAAATTAAGAAGAAAGCAAGCCTCGCGCTGTTGTCGTTGCTCGCTCGGCTCGGCCTCGGATTTGATCAAAGATTGATTGATTAATCTTTTTAGACAAAATTTCTTTAATTATTTAATAAAATATTAATTAAATTAACCCAAATATCCAACCCGAACCGGATCCGTGCGCGATCCGATCCAGTTCTTTCCAGATTTTATTTAAATTTTCCTCCCGTTTTTAAGTGACTGTTCTGAAGAGTTGTGACCTTTCAGAAACAGCACTTCCATTGGCTATAAATTCGTTTCATTCCGCAGATTCTTACTTACAAATTTTCTGAACTTCAACGCTTCTTCTTCTTCTGCACAAATCTATTCCAGTGTGATTACAACCATTAAGTGGTTCGCATTTCATCAAGTTTTTGGTACCGATACTTGGTGAGTTAAATTTTTCTATCCTGGGAGGATAATATTCCAGCACCTCGGGTACTTGAGGGGAACAATTTCCTTAAGGACACACTGTGTATTCAGTGGGCTCGATTTATTTTTTATATTACTGTTTCATTATTTATTTTGGTAGTACAAATTGCTAACAAATACTATTGCCATGAGTTGAAATTTGGTTATTATGGTTAAGGTTAATTATCACCACATGAGTTAGCTTTTGGAGTAGAGTTAGGCTCAATATTTATTTTTTTATCATGATATCAAATCCAAATGCATTCCAATTCTTAGTTCACCTAATATTAAATCTGTATATTAGGTTGTCCACCCTCCAATTGGCAGGTTCGGGCGTACGGGAATATACGTTTAGTGTCCCATATTGGTGAAGGGACAAATTATTTGTCTCTTTATATTGCTTTGGACAATCAACATCTTATAACCTAGCTTTTGAGATTTAACTAGACCCAAAGTCAATTTCTATGGGTTAAAACATAAAAGTCCATAGCAATAAGTATTGATTCTTACCCACGAACATGCAAAATTTGTAGCTTATAATTTTTAGCTACGCCACTTGCTGCTACAACATGCTACAGAAAAAGTCATCGTGGTTAAAGTGTTTAGTCACAAAATTTTCATATTTAGTTAAATATACTTCATAGCTATATATTGTTGTATTCGTATAATTTAATATGTTATAATATGTTGCCTGTTTGATTTTTAGATTACTGACTCCATTTATCATGGGCAGAATGGCCTAAATGGCAATTATATTTTTGCCACTTTGTCATGCTAGTCCTCAAACTTAAACAATTTGTCAATTGAACACTTACACTCCTTCAAACCGTGTATATTAAACGCTTATGACAGGAGGCTGTCAGTGCGTATAATACAATCTCCTCTATGTTGGCTGTCACGTCAGAAAATAACAATGTGTAAATGCCATGTCACATGGTAGACTAAAAATAATTAAAATCAAAAATAAAAATAACAAGAAAATTCAAACATAAAAATCATCTATTCCGATTGATGCTTTTCTCGTTTCCTCTTATCCTTACCCCATTGTCTTCTTATTTTATGTTTCTACTATCATATCGGTTTTAGATCCGGAACTTTGGCCGGAATTTTCGCCGGTAGTGACTCTTATATAGCCAGCGATGTTCACTGAAGCTAACTCCGGCGACTTGTTGAGATTTTTAGTCGTTGTTCGGTATCAGTGCCGTCGGAGCAACACCACTAACCCCCATCTCTATGCCGCCACCTTCAACATCCTCCACCAGACACTACCTCCGATCACCAGGAATTCTTGTCGGTGATTTCTTTCTCATCTCCAATTACCCAGTGCCTTCTCTCGCATGTATATGCCCCAATATAGAAATTGATTACAAAGAGAGAAACAAAATCGAATTTTGATTACAATTACACAGGAAACAAAAACTAGAAATTGGGGTTTGGGGAATTCGAGGAGGGAAATTTAAGGTATGATTATCCAAATCTGTGTTACAAATATGCAGAGAGAAATAAAATCGAATTTTGATTGAATTTAGTAGTAATATATATGAAAAGGTGAATTTTTTTTTTTTTTAGTGTTTGAGAGTCGAGAGAAGGGGATAAAAAGGAGGAAGAAAGGGAAAGAGTGAAAAAGTGCAGGTAAAGATTTGCACTTACAGGTGGTAATTATCAATGATTTGCAATGCAAGTAAGGATTTGCATTTGCAGGCGGCAATTATCAATGATTTACACTAAGGAATTTGATTTAAATTTGATTTAAATCTCAGATTAGTGTTAAATCAAATTCATTATTTACACTCACTTTATACGTGTGTATTTTACACATTTTATCTAACTCAACTGATTCAATGTCCATAAGCTTGATCAATCGTCAGAAGCATTTATTATATACGATTTTAAAAAATATAAATATTCGATTAACAAATTATTAAGCTTGAAGGCCGAAATGACAAAGTGATACAAATATATGTGTCATTTAGGCCATACTGCCTTTATCACGAGCAATTTGACGAACAGGTGATAAAGCCCTAATAATTGTACTCGCATTAGCCACGTCATAAACAAAATCACAGCTCATTTTGTACGTACAAGGACAAAGGGAGAACTACTAGTACTCCATATGTAACATTGATCAACGAGCTCCTTTACCCTTTTCCTTTTCTTTGTCCAGTGGATTCAAACTAGAAAAAACATCATAAAGATAAAAGGGGGTCTGTCCCCTAGGCTTGGCAAGAAAGGGTAGCTGCTTCCTCCTCAATTATTCTTAGCATGTGGTGGACTGCACCTGCTAAGTCATCTGCTGAGTTTAGTTGGCAACCTTCTTCCACCTGCCATTTTTAAAATAAAAAATAATAATACGAGGGTTCCTTTCAATTTCATAGAAAATATTCAGTTTTTGAAATATTTCCTAATCAGAAGTACTAAAAGACAACTATGACTTTACTAAGAAACGCCATACAAGAATTGCAAAGAAACACCCTTTCTGACCCATCAATACCTTCTGAAATTAGTAAAAAGTAGTATACCTTTTTAAATTCCCAAAATACCCTAGAAAAAATAAGTTGATATGTAGGCTATTGCGACAATCTATGGCTCATATTTTCATGCCTAAAGTACCTGTGCGGCTGTGTAAAGTAGATTCTTTCAAGCTGTGGTCAGTTTCTTTCAGAAATTTTCATGTAAAAGAAAAGAGAAAAAGAAATGTTTAATGAACAGAGGAAATGCCTGTTTTTAACGTACCTTAGCACTGATAGAATATAGAACCAATGGATCTAAGGTGGTGACATTGAGGTGTAGTACGCTAAGGTACAATGACTGAAAGGCAGCTACCAATTTGGAGAGCTGTCGAAATCTTCTTCTTGAGAGGATTCTAACGTTTGCATGAGTTTCAATGAGAGTCACTTCTATGTCTGCAATTGCTGCCTTGCTCTTTGATGTGTATTTGTTTGGTAACTGAGAACATGTGTACTGTGGATATGAGAAAAATTGAGCAAATGGTGTCGGAAAATACTTGCCGGTGGCAGCCACGGCACCACCGGCAATGGTGGTTTCGCTTGGTCCCTCACCATCTCCACCACCTTGTTGTAATAGTAGAAATTTTTGAGCTTCTAGAGATTGTAGAATGTGTTCCAACTCTTTTACAAATTCAATTGCACCACCAACTATTGAGGCCTGGTCACCCTGAATCACTAATATTTGTTAAGTCTCAATTCTAAATAAATTAAAGTCAAATATATAAATCTCACTATATTGCTTCTTTTAACTTCGTCTAGAATGACTATTTTTAAAACACAAATTAGGAGGAGAAAAATGAGATGATGATGTGAAGATTAAGATAACAATGCACATACAATTGTATCGTTTTCAGAACTAATACCTATAGGATATATATTCTTATAATGAGGATATATCTTAATCAAAGGTGATGTTATGTTACTACATTAATAAATTCACAAAGATGATTGGATTTCAAGCTGTTAAAATGACTAATGTAGGGACTTTAGAAAATTCAATGCAAAGCGTTATATTCTGTTATCCAATTATTTTCACCCTCTTTTTCGTCAAATCCTCGACATAACTTTTTCCTGTTTGTACCTAAAAGGAAAAAAGAAAAAAACAATGAAAGAAAAACATAAACCCCACACCAACAAAAACAACAACAGAAAAAAGAAAAAAAGCCTTTGATGTGCTGATTTTTTGTAATAGAGGGACCAAGGCTAAAAGTTTCATTTCCATAGGGCTCATAATTCGAGGATGAATGAAGAGAATAGGGCTATGTTAGTGCAGTCATTTCAAACGAAGCAAAAACTTTATACTGCTAATTTGCAGAATAAAAAACAGTGTACATACAGATTCAAAAAGCTTTTACCATCATGCAAAATAAAGTAGTAAAAATGTTGTCAAAAACTCATACTAGTAATTCTTACGTAAATTAAAATTTAAAAGTTCTCTTCCATACCAAGATTGTTAGTATGATATTGAGAAATAGTGAATAAGAAAGAAAGAGTAATACTACATACCCTTTGAACATAAGATTCAGGCATGAGTGAACGTAAAACAGCAAGATGTTCATTCATCTGTTTCCTCCGATTTCTCTCAACAGCAATGTGAGTCATTCTCTGATTCTCAGCTTCCTCTTTATTCTTACAAACTTTAGGTCTCCTCCTCCTCTTTTTCCGGCCGCCGCCTTGCGCCACCGCCAAATTCTTCTCCCTACGTGTGGTAGTAGTAGTAGTAGTTTCCGGCACGGAGGCAGTGGCATACTGTTGCTCATGACCATAAAAATCTTGAGGTAATGTTAATAAGCCATTTTCATGGTCCAAAAATAAGGTACCAGAAGCAGCATTTTCAGAACTAGAGGGGTCAAGATTGTTGCTGGTAAAAGGGGTGGCAGAGATTGTATCGTAGATGATGAAGTTAAGAAGTTCATTGGAAGAAAGTGCTTCTAAAGCCATTCTTCTTTTCTATTTTGTTGTGATTTTATCTTTTGTGTTTGCTTTGTAAAACGGTTTTGTATGTCTATTTGAGTACCCCGATGAACCCCTTGACTTGTTTCTTGTAATCTCTCTGTATGGAGTAAAAGACTTCAATTATTTTATAGTGATACCCCCAGTGTTCTTGAACTAGCATGTGTAAGAGAGAGAGAGATTTTAGCTTATTCTTTTTTTAAAAAAATTTATTTTTCCATTCACTTAGCTTTTTCAGGCAGAAAAGCTCATTTTGGTATGCCGCCCTCACATGCATTATATCCTTCATTTTTTCTAATGCTTCTTTCAGTACTCATAAAATTAAGGGAACTATCTTTGGTAATGTAATTGGAGAAATTATACACATTCAAGATACAGGCCGCATACATGATTAAACGATCGAAACACAAATTAAAGCAAACATGCATCTTTGGATTAAAATTACAGAAGTTTTATATTGTTTCCTTGTTAAAGATGTGAAGATTCTCTTTCCCCCTGAATCTTAGCAATATTCATATATATTATGACAAGCGCTTTCCAAAATTATTATCTCACTTAAATTCTTCTCAAACAAAAATTTCCAATATGTCAAACGCTAAATATTTCATGCCAAATTCAAGTTCAGGCACAATTTCAACTTCTTAATATATTTTTTTGGCTTCAATGTCAAATCCTAATAATAAAAATAATAAATCTTACCAGCTCCCATTTACTAACAGAATCTCGTTTATAAGAATTTTAACCCAGGTAGACCAGATCTTTTCTTGTTAATTATTGCCTTCCACACACGCGCGCTCAAACACACATATACACACAGAATACATACATAGAGACACATAACTTTTAAGTCATACAATGGTGTGATGTTTTGGCTCCCAATTTTTCATAGAAGATGTCAAAACATAGTGCCAGAGTGTCTGCAAAGGAAGGGGGTCCAAGGTTGAGGGGACCCAGGATCTAGATTGAGATCGATATGCATAAAAACAACACCACAAGCTGTGCAAAAGCTACCCTTTCACGTTCTTACTTATTTTTTAGCTTTTCTTTTTTCCCTTCGAGAATTGGAATGACTGGCACCCTTTCACCGCTATCTCTAGCTCTCTCCTCTGCTTTCTACCCACTAATCCAATTTCCCAGATGATACACGTATATATCCCTCTCTGAGCTTTGCTTTTTTCTTGTGGCTTTCACGTCTTTAATTAATTTAAAAATATTTATACCTGCCTACCTCCTAATACAAGAAGAGCAACTGCATATAATATTAAAAAGTGGGTAAAAAAACTGATTCCCGCTTAATTAAACATCTCCTCTCATGCTTTCAATGGGAAATGTCATTCACATATTTCCATTTAACCTATACGTGAAATGCCCAGAGTTTTATCCTTTTTTTGTTTATAATGGTTTTCCCTATGGCATAAGGTTAGGGTTAGTCTGAAACTGGAGTGGTTTTTTTCTTTTGGGGGGTGGAGGGGGGTGGGGGGAGAGGCTCAAAAGGAGTCTGTAGTGTTAGTTTTAGGGTCTGAAACGAACTTCATAGAAATAGTAGGGTTAAGCTTAAAAGTTAGCATAAATTACAATTAGTTTTCTTGGGGGTAGTATGATGGATAAGCAAAAATAACTCTATGATAAAAATTTAACACCGCCTTATCCTTGTTTGATTACTAATTCTGGAATGTAATCTCAACATTAAAAATTATACTGGGATAATTTATACCTGTCAGATGGTGGAATAATAATCTCAAAATAAGTTATCCCAGTATAAAGCAGTAAACTTGAAAATCTTAAGATTAATATAACATATCAAACAATCACTAAAATAATACCAATACCACTATAACTAATCTCAGTATAATTAATCCTAATATAACTATTCTCATCATAACTTATATTCAGACCAAACCGACCTTAAAGGTCACAGCAACAACTTGTAGAAATCGATGTATGGCTTTTCACTATCTAAAGGCAGCTAAACCAGTGCTACAAAAAGAAAAATCAGTTTATAACTATATATTCATTGACCCTTGTTCTTTTTCTTTTTTTTTTCTTTTTCTTTTTTTTTTTAATTTTAGCACTGAAAATTGTTCAAACACACACATGCATAAGTGTATTTTCTTTTATAATGACATTTTCAAGTGATCTCTGCAAAAGAGACCAAATATACATTCAGCAACTAGAAATTTAGGTGTGCGGAATGATTTTACAAAATTAGGGCGTATAATTTATTTCATAAACTATAAGGGAGTAGCATGAATTCCAGCAAACTACAGAACAATATAATATTGCATGTCCCAGATTAACCCATGAATTTCTGATTGATAGGAAATAGTCAACAGGATAGAGATTGCATGAATCAGCTCTCCGGGAACCATAATATATAGCAGTATATTTTTTAAATATAACGGCGGATATTATCTGAAGAAGATAACAAGAGTTTCTGTCTCAGGCACAGAGATGAATCTCTTTTAAATAGTATATCTCGATTTAAATAATTGAAAATCCCCTTAATTTTTTCTGGTGAGAAACAGTCGCCCTAATCTCCACAAAAAGGCAAAAATCATCTATTAGGTACTCCCTCCGTTTCAATTTGGATGACACCTTTTCTTATTAGTCTGTTTAAAAAAAAGATGGTATATTTTTATATTTAGAAATAATATAACTTTAAACTTTTTATTTTATCCACCTTATCCTTAATGAAAAGCTTTTATAGCTACACAAATGGTATGACCCCATAAAGCTTTTGTCCTTAAGCTCTTTGAACCATATATTTTAAAAAGTTTTTTTTTTTCCTTAAACTTTATGTCAAGTCAAATTATATCATCTAAATTGAAACGAAAGGAATAATTATTATTAACCTTTTAATGACATTGCAAGATCAATATGAAACTAAAAAATTATGACACAACTCTTGGATTGATAATTGAATCACAAAAGGT
Organism: Nicotiana obtusifolia; assembly: GCA_002018475.1. Lineage (NCBI taxonomy): Eukaryota > Viridiplantae > Streptophyta > Magnoliopsida > Solanales > Solanaceae > Nicotiana > Nicotiana obtusifolia. The sequence goes on along the minus strand of MCJB01052763.1, from coordinate 56,946 downwards.
GCAATAAGCACGACTTTTTGTACCAAGGCCTATAGTTTGGTGGAATCCGAATAATATTCTGTGTGGCTAAGCTTTTTTTTTTTTTTTTGTACAAAAGAGTCTTTTTAGGGTCAAAAGTGTTTTTCTCAGAAGTTAATTTATTTGGCCAAATTTTTAAAAGAAAATAAAAAGTGTATTTGAGTAAAAGTAGAAGTAATTTTTGAGAAGCAAAAAAAAATAGTTTCTCCCCTGTTTACCGTTGATTACGAGTAACAATTAAATTTATATGTGATTTTAAGGATATGTGACCTGATTTAATACAGTCAAAGAATAAACGAAAATAGAGACTAAATTTAGTGAACAAGAAAAAGAGCAAAACACCAATAATGTGTAGCCTTTCTGTGCTAGAATCCTTTGGAAATAAAATATGAAGCAGATAAGTGAGTAAAATACACTATAGCCTTTGTATATTGATCGTAGATTGTCTCTACATTTACAATAGGGCTACCTGTTTATATAGGAAGGGAAAAAAATTCTATACAAGGTAAAAATCCCATTTACAAGGTAAGATATTCCTAGAATTATTGGATTCAACGTCTTTACTGATTTGAGCCGCGATTCCCGCCGAGATGTTTACATATCACGAGATTTCGGTCCTTCAGTTACGCAAATCTAATAATTTTACCATAAAGATGTTTTACCCTGATCGGCCTCGACGATCTCGTCTCGAACGCCTTGGCTTCGAGCTTCGTTCCGATGACGTCCGGTCTCGGACTTCTCTACTCGATGTCCCGGTCTTGGACTTCTCTTCTCGATGTCCCGGTCTCGGCCTATCGGATGGCAACTTCAATCGACGCTGGTCGTCAAATCCCAAAATCGGTACTTCCTATGCAAGTGATCGGGTTCCCCATACAGATAGTCCCCTCATTTTTTGGAGAGTAATGACAAGAAACGATATGAGCCGCCACTTTTAAGATTAGGTTAAATGGACACATGCTTATAGCGCGTGACACGGAATTCGGAACGTCCAACACAAAACATCTCGTTGATAGATGACGGCAGCATGATGACGCACGTGGCAAGTATCAAAAATGTCTTTTCATAGACCAACTGAAGACAAACTCTTGCAACTTCTGCGAGCGCCCATTAATGCTTTCTCATTTTGGGACTTGAACCGTCACTTTCAAGAGAGTATAAATAACCCTTTCATTCTTCAGTTTTCAAGTTTGCGTTGTTTGAGCACTATATTCTCCAAGTTCTCTACACTTTGTTCTCAAGTGATTTCTCTCTTTACGCTTGCACCTACTTGATTTTCCACCTCTTTAATTCCAGTGGCAAAGACATCCAAGTCTGTTCCTCAAAAACAAAAACCCGCTTCCTCTCAACCCACTGAAGAGGCCGAGCCTGTCGTTGCTGAGGAGACTTCGACAGAGCCTCCTCTAAAAGCGTTCGTACCGGTCGGATGCTTAATCGGCTCTGACTTGAAGGTAGAGAAGGCTTCCTCTATATCGGGCCGGGGTGAACCGGTCGTTAGATATATTAGTTCGATCACTAGCAAATCTATCGATAGGGTGAAGGTAGAATGTAACTGGGTTGGTAAAGATGTGGTAGTTCCCTCACCGGACGAGGCGATTACCACCCACGTGGAGGGCTACTTGAGTGTTTATACTTACCCCTTCACGTTGGGACCTTTGGACCCCATCATTGTCGCCTTTTAAAAAAGGTACAATGTAATGTTGGGTCAGATTCACCCCTCTGTTTGGCGAATTATTCATCTTTTTTGTTTTTTCGTGAGCAAGGTCGTTTTGGCATCCTTTCACCCTAGATCATCTACTGCGATTATACAGTCCCCAAGTCTTCCGAGGGGGGCTAATAAAACTCGCTCGTCGGGCAAGCAAAGCCCCATTTTCGAGCATTGACGAGGATAAGGACAGAGGCTGGATAAGCCGATTTGTTCGAATAAGGACGTCGGACCTGATCCCTGCCGAAGATATGTCGTTCCCTGAAAAGTGGAAAATGAACCGTAAGAATCGTTTTCCTATCCTAATTCGTCTATTGTCTTTCCTTTGTTATCTCACTAATATATTTTGCAAGATGTAGCTGTTTCTCAAATGCCGGCTGTGATTCAGCATTTGGAAGAGTGGGTCCGGAAGGTGGTAGCTCAAAGGACCTATTCAGAGCGTGCCAGGCGCGAGATATCGAAGGGCCTATGGGAGGCCAAAAATCATAATGAGGCCGATATCACTTATATTCCATGCTTTGTGTGATCGATGATGCCACTAATTTTCTTCCTCCTCCCTTTGCATGTCTATCGAAGGACGCTAAATTGAGGCCAACGTCCCCCGGTAGAGAGGTTCCCTGCCCTCCCCCTGTCTCGGAGAAGGAGGGAGAGAAAAAGAGAAAAGAAGCCCCCGGTTCTTCTGGGCCCGAGAAGAAGAAATCGAAGAAGAGCATAGCTCGTAAGACCAAAATTGCGGACGTGGCTGTCCGGTTGGATGATGAATCCGAGGAAGATAGGGGCCTCGAGATTTTAAACAACGAGCCATCTCGGGCAGTCCCCGACCCGAGGATCGATGAAGCTCATATTCATCGAGTAGAGGACCTCGATGCAGGGGCGAGAACCGGGGCTTCCACCGATGCAGGGGAGGCAGCGCAGGGGATCTTGGGCCCCCTAGAAGCAATGGACTCCCCTTCTTTCTCGGAGTAAACCCTCAATGAAGCCCGAGCTACGAGAGTGCATTCGCCGAACAAAGGCCATGTACCGGAAGGGCCCTTTGAAGATTTCTTCGACGGTGTGCCATCGGCTGATACATTTGGGCTCGAAGTGCTGAGGAAGAGTCCCTCCGCCGAGACGAGCAGGGCATCTTTCGATCCCAAGCTGGTCGATAGATTTCCTGCTCCGAGTTCCAACCCTGATCGAAAAAGGATAATAAAGTTTGCCATTCCCGAAGATGCTAAGGCCCTTTCTGCGCCTGTGGGGGTGGCTAGTTATCTTCGGTGTCTGGTGACCGAAGAAGATCAGGCCGCAATGGACGAGGTGGATAAGGCCTGCTTGTTCAATGAAGCTCAACAAGCATCAAATAAGGTAAAACTTCTTATAGGCTTTGTTCGGTGTTTGCCATTTTACTTTTCAATCTGGACTAACTGTCTTATTTTCTTTCGTATTCGTAGGCCTCGGTGCTTCATCATGAGGCTTTTCTTTGACTAAGGGAAGAAAAGGCACGTCGTGAGCGGCTCGAAGGGGAGATGTCGACCCTTCGGGCCGAGCTAGACTTTGTGCGCAAGGAGAATGCTGATACACTCGACCAGATGGGGCAGCAACTTGACCGAATAAACCAATTTATATCCACATTGAGCGAGGCCAAAGCAGAGGCCAACAAATGGAGAGCTAAGACCGATCTGCTGACCTCGAAAAAGGAAACCCTCCAAGCTCGAGTGGTTTCTTTGGAAGAACAAGTCTCTGAGGCACAAGAGAAAATCGGGACTCTGACTAAGAGCACCGATACGCTTCAATCTCAGGTCGAGACACTTACCTCAGATCGTGATATTTTGGTCAACGAGATGCAATCGGCAAAATCGGAGGTTGCCACGTCCAAAGTTGATGCCGATGATCTAATAGCTTAATACAGGGCTGATGCCAAGGCTGCCCAGGAGCAATCAAAGATTATGGTCGAGTATACCAAGTGCCAAACCCGCCTTTCTGTTCTTGAAGAGTTATAAGCTCGAGGCTTCGATCTATCCACCAAGGTTGATGATGCAATAAAGATCGAAGCCGATGCCAGAAAGCGGGCCTTCCCAGAAGAAGAAGAAGAAGACTCCGAGAATTCTGACTAAAGACATCTGTTGTATAATATGCCTTTTTAGAATTCTCATTTTGGTAACATACTTTGCTTCATTTATATGAAAGATCTTCTTTTATTTCCCTTTCTTGTTCGGTCTATTTTGACTTTCTATTCTTAAACCTGATAATTCAACTTGTAGAATTTTTTGCCCTTCAGGCTTGGTTAAGACTTAGCCTATTTCTTGGCAGATTTTCCATTTCCGTGGCCGATTGGGTAAAGCCTAAGCCTTGAAAGGGATCCGAGATTTGCCTTAATAGGTTTTATTTCCTTTCGAATTTCATTAGCTCGACGCGGCCTTGGCCTATTAAGAAATCGGGGTTCTGCCTTAGCATATCTTGTTCCCTTTTGAGCTTCACTGACTCGATTTGGTCTTGGCCTTTTTAAGGAGTCGGGATTCTGCCTTAGCAAGTTTCAGTCCTCCTCGAGTTTAACTTGATTCGACCTTACCCTTTTATAAATTGGAGTTCGCCTTAGTAGGTCTTACTTCCCCTCGAGTTTAACTTGATTCGGCCTTAGCCTTTTATAACTTGGGGTTTGCCCTAGTAGATCTTAGTCCCCCTCGATTTTCGCGTGAAGTTCTAAGCAACGTTAGTTTTTGATCGTGTAGTAAAAATCGAAATGGCCCTTGGGTCGGAGACAATATATCGGTGCCAAAGAACTTTTACTAGCATTCATGTGCTTGTATAATTTACTTAGGGGGTAGATCAATCTACTTGGGCACGGTACTTTCGACCGTTTGACCCTTACATTGATTCCTAATGATGTATGAGAAGTCCCCCCGAATTGAAGTAGCTATAGAAGTTCCCCCGAATTGAAGTAGCTAAGCAATGGATCGAAGTAGATAAGCAATCTTCTGATATTCAAGGTCGATCGAAGTTGTGCACCAAATATTATTATCTTCGATAAGCGACCGATCTAAGTTAGCACGATTCCTGGTTGCCTCATTAAAAACCTTGCCGTAAAATCCAATTTGGGACAAAACCGGTCGAAGGGAAAAAAAGTGCAACGCGTGCTTTCAGTCCTAATGTCCTGTGCTTCCTGGCTCGGGGTTTCTTCATTCAATACCTGCAGATGTTAGTAACATAAAACAAACAAATGAAGAATGAAATTTCATACCTCAGCAATAGTATCTTTTCAGGTGGCTTATGTTCCAATTGTTTGGCAGTTGTTTGCCATACATGGATCCAAGCTTATAAGATCCCTTTCCGGTGACCTTCAAGATAGTGTAGGGTCCTTCCCAGTTTGGTCCTAACTTCCCTTCATTCGGATCTCGAGTATTGGGTGTGATTCTTCTGAGCATCAGGTCTCCGATGTTGAAGTGTCAAAGATGGGCTCTCCGGTTGTAGTACCTTTCGATCTTTTGCTTTTGGGCCGCCGTTCGAACAAGGGCTGCTTCCCTTCTTTCATCCAATAATTCTAGATTGGTGTTCATAGCTTCTCGATTCGATTCTTCGGTTGCATATCGGAACCTGATACTTGGTTCGCCTACTTCAACTGGTATTAACGCTTCAGCACCGTATACTAGAGAGAAAGGAGTGGCCTCGGTGCTGGTTTTCTCGGTTGTGCGATGTGCCCATAGAACTTCAGGTAGTATTTCTCTCCATTTTCCCTTTGCGTCGGTTAGCCTTTATTCAAGTTTCGAATGATGGTTTTGTTGGTCGACTCAGCTTGTCCGTTGCCGCTAGGGTGATAGGGCGTCGATAAGATCCTCTTGATGTTGTTGTCTTCGAAGAACTTCGTCAATTTGCTGCCAATGAATTGCTTGCCATTATCATACGATATTTGACGGCATCCCAAATCGACATATGATGTGGTCCCAGATGAAGTTGATCACTTCCTTTTCTCTAACTTTTTCGTAAGCATGCGCTTCAACCCATTTGGAGAAGTAGTCAGTCATAAAAAGAATAAATTGAGCTTTACCTAGCGAATAAGGGAGAGGGCCGATGATGTCCATCCCTTAATTACGAGTAACAATTAAATTTATATGTGGTTTTAAGGATATGTGACCTGGTTTAATACAGTTAAAGAATAAAAGGAAATAGAGACTAAATTCAGTGAACGAGGAAGAAAGCAAACCACCAATATTAAGTAGCCTTTCTGAGTTAGAATCCTTTGGCAATAAAATATTAAGCAGATAAGCGAGTAAAATAGACTATAGCTTTTTGTATATTGATCGTAGATTGTATGTGTCCATTTACAATAGGGGTTGCCTGTTTATATAGGAAGGGAAAGGAATTCTATACAAGGTAAAAATCTTATTTACAAGGTAAGATATCTCTAGAATTAATGGATTCAACGTCTTTACTGATTTGAGCCGCGATTCCCACGGTGATGTTTACATATCACGAGATTTCCGGTCCTTCAGTTACGCAAATCTGATAATTTTACCATAGGATGTTTTACCCTGATCGACCTCGACGATCTCGTCTAGAACGCCTTGGCTTCGAGCTTCGTTCCGATGACATCCGGTCTCGAACTTCTCTTCTCGATGTCCCGATCTCGGACTTCTCTTCTCGATGTCCCGATCTCAGACTTTTCTTCTCGATGTCCCGGTCTCGACCTATCGGATGGCAACTTCAATCGACGATGGTCGTCAAATCCCAAAATCGGTACTCCCTATGCAAGCGATAGGATTCGACCCCATACACTAATAAAGGGATTAAAATATTCTTTCACTAGAAAATAATGAATTTCTACTTGTCGGTTATATACATATCAGCATAATGACTATTTATAATAAGTTACATTTACTTGTTATAGATTTTAAATTAAAAATCTCATATTTTAAGGAGACTTATTTATAAACATTCTTTAGATGATATAATAATGTAAAAATTATTTATACTAATGGTATATATAACTTTTTTATTTTTATATTTACAACTAGCGTCCAGTACTTATATTTGGTCAGACTGAAAGTTACGTTAAAAAATATCACTTTAAAAGTAAAATGCTTTAAACTGAAGATGACTCCATTTTTAAAGCTCGAACTAAATACAAAAATTGAAGAATACTTACTATCACATAGTGATGACAATGTATATACTTAAACTGTTCTTAAAATGATTCTTTCACTGGAATATTTTTGAAATATCATAGAATAAAGACAGATCATTCAGTTCATTACATTTTCTTAGTGGTGGGGTCCACGAACCTCCGTTTAACACCATGTTTAGAGAATTAAGCAAGATTTCTTATACTTGCACTAATCTTGTACAAATATTCATAGATTCCCTAACCTGCGAACTGCTCCACAATCAACGCAAGAAACACCTTTTTACAACTCTCTAAACTTTCCGTGAAAACATACACACACAAAAGATTTTCAAGTCATAAGAGCTAAAGAACAAAGCTCAAGAATGGTAGTACTGTTTTCCAAGAATTCATAAAATCCAAAGAAAAAAAAAGGAATCTTGGAAATAGTAGATCAAGAAAATGGAACTTACTATAAGGAAAACAAAATGGAGGCTACCTCTAGTTTTTGCCATTTTAATCTCCATTTTCCTAATCATTTTCATTTCTACTAAAACCCCATTTCACAAATCACCCGATAAAGCTAAAGTTCCAATCTTTGTTGAATCAAAGCTACATACATCTCAAACTAGGCCTATTTCAACAATACCCAGATTAGCTTATTTGATATCTGGTTCAAGTGGAGATGGGGTTAGCTTAAAAAGAACATTGAAAGCATTGTACCATCCATTGAACCAATATGTAGTTCATTTAGACCTTGAAGCACCAGCTGATGAGAGATTAGAGTTAGTTAACTTTGTTAAAAATGAGCCTTTATTTGTTAAAGTTGGGAATGTGAGAGTAATTGTGAGATCTAATTTAGTTACTTATAGAGGTCCTACTATGGTTAGTAATACACTTCATGCTGCTGCTATTTTGCTTAAGGAAGGTGGTGAGTGGGATTGGTTCATTAATCTTAGTGCGTCTGATTATCCTTTGGTTACACAAGATGGTATGTGGTTGAAACTATTTTCTTGCAATCCTTTTTGTCCTTGCCCTTTTTTGTGTGTTTGCTAGTGAGTATCCTTTTTTGAGCTAGTTGTCATTGTTTGTTTAATATTTCAGTTTTCCTTTCAATCATTTGTTGAGATTCTTGGTTTTCAGATTAGGTTAATATGGTGCTTGCTATTGCTTCCTTTCTTTTTGTTTCATATAGGCAGAGGCGGGGCCAAGATTTTTGAAATTTATGGGTTCTGAACTTGTCATCGATTCCATAGCTTGTTTTACTTACTGGATTCACAACTAATATTAGACATATCTAATGGATTTCCTCATACAAATTAAGGGTCTAAAGAAAAACTATTAGGTTCGTCCGTACCCGTAGTTAATACTCTAGCTCCACCCTGCTTGCAAATGATGCGAACTAGATTCAATTAAGACTTAGTTGTTGTTACTCGAATCCAGGAGCCCTTTGAATTTGACAAAAGACTTGTATGCTTGTCTAAATATAAGTGTGAAATTTTAGAGAATCCCAATTTGCGTTACAAAAGCAATATTTTAGTATTGGAATGAGAGCCTTGACGCTACGGTAAAAGTTGTTGTCGAAACGGCATCTTGCACAAAATGCGAGATAAAGATGATACATAAGATCCAATATGGTCCGACTCTTCCCCGGACTCCGCACATAACCGGAACTTAGTGCACTTGTTCCGGTGTTGGAGACGAGCCTAAATAGAAACTAATGGATATAGAATATTCATGTGGCGCCCGGCTAGTTTGGAATTGAGGTGTACTTGATTGATACATAGATTGAAATCTCTTTTTTGTTTGGTTTAGGGGATGGGGGCACTTTCGTGTCCAGGGGATTGTTGTGCAACAATTTTAAATACTATGCTAATCCTATCATCTGGAAAAATAAATTAGTAAATTTGTTGAATCCAGGTTTAACACGAGGTCAAAGTTGTTTTAAGCAGCTTCCATTTAATATAAGTGCATGAAGTGGTTCATTGAGAAAAGACTGGTGTGTTCATGTAGATATAAGTGCGGGACTTCAGAGAATTCTAATTTGCCATAAAAAGCAAAATTTTTAGTATTGGAATGAGATGAGCCTAAAACTAAATAGAGTTTAATGGCTGCAAATATTCATATAGCCGCCCTTCTATTATGGAATCGAGGTGTGCTTGATTGGTACATGTAATTGATTCCTCTTTTTTTTTGAGTAGGGGTGGGGGTGTGGGGGTTGTGTTAGGGGGGCACCTTTGTGTGCAGGGGATTGTTGTGAAACATTTTTAGCATAACTCTCTTTGCGTGAACTGGTTCATCGATTACCCTATTTCTAATGATGTTGTGCCTTGATATTGTGTTTGACAGATTTACTTCATACCTTTTCAACTGTGCCAAGAGAACTTAATTTTATTGAGCATACAAGTGACATTGGATGGAAGGAGTATGTGGATCGCTTTCATTTGATCAATTAATCATCATATCTTTGGTGCTTAAAATAAAATGAGATTGAGGAAGCTGGTTTAGCTTAAGAATTTTATTTTTGCTTGTAGATACCACAGAGCCAGGCCTGTAATAATCGATCCAGGGTTGTACAGCCTGAATAAATCAGACGTCTTCTGGATCCCACAGAAAAGAAGTATGCCGACAGCATTTAAACTATTCACAGGTGAGAATTTTGTTCATTTTTGAGTCAATTACTGGTGGATGCAAAAGGAAGTGATCAAGCTCTTTTTGGCTGCCTTGTTCCTTTGCCTCCTTAATTGTAGATTCAGGTGTTTTTGCTTTCTTCTTACTATTTTTCTTTGTAGAGTATCTGCACATGCTGATATCAAGAATTTCTAAAATTAAGTTATAACTCCAAAACCAGGTTCACCTCACTTATCTTCCTACTACCGTCTGAGATTAGCTGTCTGTTTTATTTGTCCACTTATGCATTTAAACTGTTATTGTCGCTTATTTCTTAGTTCAAGCATGAGTTATCCCGTGCTACAATATGACTTCAAAACATTTTGCCGTGAATTATGTTTTGTTATAACCTAAAGCATGATCGTTCAGAATATCTGAGGCATCAAAACATTGGAAGGATACCAGACCTAAGCTGATGAAAATTGTAAGCTTTTGGCAAAACTATCACACAAAAGGAGATCCTGATACGCAGACACTCTCAAATGCTTGCCTCTATTTCCTAGTGCTTGGCACCTTCACAAGGGGTAGTAGAAACCCTTCTGAAAAATTGTAAGAAGAAAGCAACCACACTCCAAAATACCATTTTCTTTTCTTCTTCAACAACAACTGCGCCTCAATCCCAAACAAGTTGGGGTCGGCAACATGAATCCTCGGTTCTTTCTTTAAGCTCAGATCATATCATCATATACCAAAATAAAATAAAAGTGAAAGTGAATAATAAGTTAAATATTTTTTAAGCCTTCTGAAAAATAGTAAGAAGAAAGCAAAGTCACCACTCCAAACAACCATTTTTTTTCTTCTTGAATATTGAAATGAATACTGCACCATTGTGGCAGTCACAGAGAAACTCATTTTGAGCTAGCACTATTCTATTGCACTTACATAGAGTTTTATAGGTCAAATTCCCTCCTTTTCGGCTCCTGTATGATCAGTGTTTCAATTTTGCACTTTTGTCTCACGTCTATTAAAAATGTAAAATTATTGCTTCTGTACAATGAAAAATCAATAAAATATAACCTATTAAAGATTTTGAAGATGTGCTGTTATCCTTTTTCCTCAGGCTCTGCTTGGATGATGCTCTCTCGTCCCTTTATGGAGTACCTTTTATGGGGTTGGGATAACCTCCCGAGGATAGTCTTAATGTACTATGCCAACTTCCTTTCGACGCCTGAAGGATACTTCCACACTGTCATATGCAATGCAGAGGAGTTCATGAACACTACTGTGAGTCATGACCTGCATTTTATATCCTGGGACAACCCTCCAAAGCAACATCCACATTTTCTCACTCTTAACGATTACCAGAACATGGTCGACAGCAATGCATCATTCGCCAGAAAATTTGGAAGGAATGAGCCAGTGCTCGACAAGATTGATTCTGAGCTCTTGAGGCGTGAAGCCGATGGTTTTGTTCCTGGTAGTTGGTTTGAAGGCGGGGATGCAAATGCCACCATCACACAGTACATTCTAAGAAACATAACTTCACTGAGACCGGGGCCAGGTGCACAGAGAATAAAAACTCTTATTTCTGATCTTTTATCTGATAAAGATTTTCACACAAAGCACTGCCTTTAGTTCCTGGTCGCGTGACAAATTGTCGTGCTATAGTGACAAATTGTCGTGCTATAGTGAAAGTCTCTCAGTCCAATAACAGATTAGTCGATCGTTGCTTACTGCCCTTGAACGATGTATTAATAATCGGGGATGAAGCAGCTATACCATATTCCACCATATACTGCTATGAAGCTTAAGTCAGGAGTAGAAATGTATTGTTTTTGTAGGATACTTGTTTGAGCCATTATTTGTATTATTAGCCAAAGTGCTGATGGGATGTTACTATTTTTTAGTGAATGAGGTATATTTTTCAAAGTCGTGATTAATTCTATGCTACAATACCATTGTTTTGGGTCGGGTTGGTCCAATGGGTCGGGTTATATGAGTGGGTTTGACAAATTTATTAGGAGTGAGACACGTCATTAAAATTTATAATTTTTTCTGATTAGTTTTCGACGGAGTCAATTTTGTACCAATTCTAATAGTTAAGGGGTATTTTTGGCCCTTTTCCGTTCTTAAAAAAACCGAGAGCCCCTTGAAATCATACTTCTACGGTTCTACTCAAAGTAAAAGCTAGTATTTGAAGGGTCTTGTTGTGTTTAACTTTTTACACCATCAATAGAATGTGTACAACAAAAATTTGTTAAATAACTTGCGTGTTACTTGAAAAGAACGTGGGTAGAAATTTTATCTCTTTATGTCAAGTGTGAAACAATAACTTGATCGTAACAACAGATTATTGTAGCAACGTCAAATTATTATACAATAATAATCGAGTTGAAAGTTAAATATCTATAAATATTTACATAAACAGAGTTTGTTGTTGTTTTTGTACGTAAACACGGGCCGGGCAATAACTTCTGGGTTCACCTCAGATAGTATACTGAGGTGCTCCCTAGCATTTGTTGGAAGGCCGAAATGCACAAAAGCCCATTGTAAGGAGACTGTTTAATACCTAACCAGTATTTAATAACTATTTAAAGTTTAGCCACTTTGTAATAAGTAATTAAAATTTGAACAAAAATACCCTTATGCTCCGCTTCATTCTCCCCCGTCTTAACAGTTACATATTCTTCATAACTGTCACTGCTGTTCCATTCTCTGTCTGTTACTTTACTAGTAGTTAGAAACAGCTACAAGCAAAGTTTAGAATCGAAGTCTAAAGTTTGCACTGCTATAACGCGCAAATAAGCAGATCGGGTCGGATATGGGACGGGTCGAAAATAGATAATGCAAAAATGGATAAATTATTCGATCCGGTCCATATTTCATACGGATAAAAAATGAGTTAATCGGCGGACAATATAGATATCCATTGGTAATCCATTTTCTCAATGAATAATATGGTTCTTATCCTATTCAATCCGTTTTTAAAAAGTTCATTATTCAATCCATTTTTAATGGATAATATGGGCGGATAACTGTTTTCTTTTATCCATTTTGCCACCACTACAAACTTCAGCTTCGTAGTCAGAAGTTCGTATTGCTACTAGTGAATTCTGGTCCGAGATCGTCTACATATACCAGTCATGACGAAGCTAGGATTAAGTTTATAGGTCTCAACTTGCCACCGAACACATAATTCGTCTTATAGTTACTAGCTTCACAATTTGATATTTATATGTATTTTTTGAATTTTCTAGTACAAAAACAGGGTCTATACAAAAATTACTGAGTTCATCCGAACTTATACGCTGTTACTGTAGCTCTGCCCCTAGCTCTCTGTTACTTTCGCTTTTGTTCTTTCCTTTTTCTCGTAGGTATTAAAAGTTAGCTTCACATATCTTGCACGAACTGTTGAAATATCGAGCAGGGTTTTGAGTTTTGGGTTTTAGGATCAAGAGCGTGTCAGCCAATAGCAGGGATAGTACAAAAATACCCCTGAAAGTAAGTCGCATATTTTTATGTGAGGTACTTGTTTGAACGTTTTACTTATATTTTCCTCGTGTTTGTGGTTCAAGGCCAAATACATCGGCAGCTCCTCTAACTTGTTTTTACTTTTCACTTTAATATTTATTCTTAAAGTCGTTCCATTTAAACACTCCAACCATTCCTTTAGTGTGTCACCTAAACACAAAAAGCTAACATGCCGAGGTGAATGTTTCTCCCATTTTTCAAGCGCATGAAATAATCCAAAAAACAAACTTAATCCAAAAAACAAACTTCTCTTTCAATTTTTCAGAAAATACTATATACACATAGGAGTAATTCTAAGTTATGCCAAGCTTCCAATTCAAGATCGAAGCTTCTGCTTTAATACATAGGATTTAATGTTGATTATCTCGTTTTTAAGATCCAAGCTTCCGCTTCAAGACTTACTAAAAAACAGTCATGACTAAGAGTAGCTTTCTCGCCGAAAAAGTTTAGCGTTCATATATGAAACAAGAATTACTTGAATCGGCACTATTTTTGTTAAATCAAAAACTATGTGGGAGGATTGTATTTGATGAGAAGAAGCATGTACAACATCTGAAGCTTGCTAAATTGGAGTGAAATTGAAATTGACATTTTGTCGAACACCTTGTATATCCAACTTGCCAAATTCTCCATTTTTCAAATTCGTCGAAGTTGAGTGGATCAAAGCTGGAGAAGAGGGGTTAGAAACACTCCCTGAGGTGCAGAAACTGTTCGGCATTGGTTTTGCTTTATTTGATTGGCTTGAACACCATTCCCGGCCAAATAGAGCTCGTGGGAGCTTGGAGCTTCATCGGAGTTGCCATTTTTGAAGTTGGAATGATCCAAAATTTAGTGGGCAGATAAATTACAACCTGGGGAAGAACCTCACGCGCTTCGATTAGATTGGACCGTTCATAATTGATGTGAAGTTGGAATGCCCAGGTGATTCTTTGCTACAGTTTTTCGCTGTGTCCGACAAGTTTTGTGGAAGAATCCGTTACATTATCAAAAGGAAGATAAAAGAATGGTGAGGAAGAGGCCAAGGTTTGTACTGAATGGTTGTATTGGCAGAAGAAATTTGGGGGGAGGGGGGGTGTCGGGAAGATGAGGTAGGGTTCTTATTTTTCTCTAACTTTTTTTTTAAAAAGTTTTTTTAGTGTGTCATCCACGTGTCTCCTTTTCATTGGTCATTCTGCCACGTGAATTACATGCATTTTGTAGTGTTTGGCTGCCTAAAATTTTAGTGTCTGGATGACACACTAAGAGGTCGTTTGATACGAACACAAGTAATGCAGGGATTAGTAATGCAGGGATTGTAGTGTTGGGATTATTTTTTATCAAGTGTTTGGTTCATTGTATTAAAAATTAATTATGCAATGTATAATCTAAATTTGTGTTTAGTTTAAAACTATACAAAATATTCTTTACAATTATACCCTTTGTTGAAGTGAGTAAATGAAACGACCTTAAGAATAACCGTTAAAGTGCAAAGTGAAAACAAGTTAAAGGGGCGATGCATTTGGCCGTGGTTTAATTACATTTATGTTTGAATTATAGAGGTGTAATTTCATATTTAAACCATCGCTTTACTTTGTTATGTTCTTTTAGTTAATAGAATTTCAGTAAAAGCTTGCGATTAATTTGAAAAAGGATTTTAAGTTATGTTACTATCAATGTATTTTTTTTTACATTATTACTGTAATTTAATATGCAATACTAAATAAGTCGTCATTTTGTTAGGGTACTACCTAATACTTATAATAAATATTTATCTGTAATTACTTTAAAATGGCCTAATTATTTGAATATTTTTACATTGTTAACTTAGGGATCTTTAAACAAATAAACGAATCAAATTTATTTTTTTTTTTTTCTAGCAGATATAAATAAATAATACATAGTTATACACATATTGTATCTGAATTATATATAAATTAAATAATTATCGACTATTTTAAATTTAAGTTGTTGGCCGAGTGACCATTTAAGTTAATTTTCTATTAATCACTTAATGTACGTAAGTACTTGTTTATGATCAACGGAGCTTTCGCTCTGGTTTGGACATAGATTTTGACTTTATTTTTTTTAAAAAAATTTAAAAATATTATTTGTTTATAAAATATGATCATGCTTTGAAAAGAAAAAAGAAATTCAAAAATTTTCAAGCTACCAAAAACTGGTTTAGGGTAGTTTTTGGGTGAAAAGTTTTTCTTCCACTAACAAAGCTTCAACTTTTCTTCAAATAAAATGCATGTCTAAACATATTCAATTTTCGAGAATTATTTTTCAACATAACTTCGAATTTTTTTTTAAAGTTTCAATCAAATCTATTTTCCAAACGCTAACTTAATGGTTTTGACATATTCAGTCCCTTTTTTCGTTTTATTTTGTGACACACGTTATTCAATGCACAATTAAGATGGTACTACCAATTAAAAAGACATAAAGATAGCAAACTAGTAATTAATTTATTTTTTTGTTGCAGATTTAATAAATTTCGTACTGATTTTGACGTATTTATTTAGCCAATAATAAAATGGCACGTTAGGCTGATATTCTCTTTGATATTCAAAGCTGTGGCCATAAATTTCTTTTTTCGGTTGACTACTGACTTAGAAAATAAGGACGAGAAGGAAGAAAAAAGAAAAAAGAGTAGACGCAAAGAATACGCAATTATTTTTTGTATTTTTTTTTAAATTTATTTGCCCGAGCTTTTACCTCCGGCAAATCTAGGAGGACAGCTCGCCGAGCCTATGGTGGACGTCAGTTGGGTCGTCGACGATTACGACCATTCAAAGGTGATGGTGAAAAGTTAGGAATAAAACTCTACTAAGAAAACTACATGCAAAGGAACGCGAAAAGACGAAATCGGTCCCTTATCGATCCTAAATAAAGTCGGACGATAATTTATAATCTATTGATGTACGTATTATCAAATTATATATTCAATAAAAAAAGATTTTAATAATTCATCGTTACATGTTAGTTTGTTATTTTTTAGGTACTGAAAGGTTCCTTTTGCGATCTTTAAAAAAAAGAAAATTACCCGATTAATAACGGTAATTTCAAACTATATATCAGTTAGCTGTTAATTTAAAATTTCACAAAAAGAGGTTCAATCATCTTTTCTCCTCTTTTTATTTCTTATTCCTTCCTGTTTAAAATATTAAGGTTTCAAAAATCTTATCAAATCATTTATTAATATTAATCATACAAATTATTTACCTGACTAGTCCTTAATCACTCAAATTATCCTTCCATCCATCATATATTCCAACATCTTCTTGTCATTTCTTCTCATGCGCTCACTTTTTTAAAATTCTTTAAAAAAAAAAAAGATGAAAAACCCTGAACCGAAATAAATAATTGTTTCAATTGAACCTTCTTTTCTATTGTAAATTATTTACCACTCCTAAGATTTTTAAGAATATTTACAAGATATAAATTTAAGGATGGATTCAGAAAAAAAATTACTTTCTTGATTTTCTAAAGATGCACTTATTCTGCTGATTATGATTTGGTTAAAACGATACTTACATTGGACAGGAGGAAATACTAATTATGATCCGTCACACTTAAAATGTAATTGAAAAATAAAAAGAGAAAGAAGAATATTAAAAGAAGAAGCAAAGGTTAGCAAGGGTGCTCCACAAATTGCGCACTAACATATAAAATAGAAAGAATAGTTAGTTTTCACCGACAAGGATTCGGGTGGAGTGGTAAGTACTCTTTCATCTTTAATAAGAGATTTTGAATTCAAATTCCGAGTATGAAGTCATATTTGTTAGAGAGTACTTTACTCTCAATGTGAGACTTTCTTACGCGAATTCAAATTTAATCGGACTTCAATATACAGATAAATTAAAAACAAAGAATAGTCAATTCTCTTTGCATTTATTAGCTTTACTTCAAGTCAAGTCCGTTAGGCATGTGAAATTCGCGTTAAAGTCGCTTAATTAGTTTCAATCTATTTTAGGTTACTCAAAGTGTAATAACAATCAGCCAATTGTTACTTCTATCTCACCTAACGGTCTTAAACCTAATGGTATTTTCTCGTTATTACTTTAGGAATGAGAAGGAAAAGGATTCAAATTAACTCAATCTCAAAAGCTAGCTTATGAGATGAGGATTGTCCAAAATCATATAAGGAGATCAAACACCTCAAATTGCCCAAGACCATATAAGGAGACCAAAGACCTCAAATCCCACCGATGTGGGACAACTCAACACACCTCCTCATGCCCAAGGTTTTGGGATTAAGTTAGGCCCAAGGTCTATTTATCGTGGTATCAGAGTCAGGCGCATCCCAATTATTGTTACCGATGTTGGGCTCCCATTTATGTTGTTAACGCTCCAGAGTGCAGGCCTAGGCGTTAGGGGGTGTGTTGAGTTGTCCTACATTGGTGGGATTTGAGGTCTTTGGTCTCCTTATATGGTCTTGGACAATCCTCATCTCATAAACTAGCTTTTGAGATTGAGTTAGGCCCAAGGTTCATTTATTAAAGCCGATTAAATTCACAAAAGGGTAAAACACTTTCTATCAAGAAATTTTTTAATTTCAGAGCTCTACCATGAAACCGCTAATTGAGAGTGTGAGAATCTCAATTATTTTACCACGCCTCTTAGGTGGTATATATCAGTCATTAGTCAATAATCACATTTAGGATTAGGATTCAAATTTTACTATAAATCTCTCTCTTGTTTTTATAAAAAAAGATCATCTTCTATATTTGCATGTTCATTTATCAACCAAAAAAGAAAAGGAAAAAAAGGAAAAAATAATCTCACTTTTGCCTTTAAGATAAATTTTGGCAAATGTTAATTTTAAAAAAAGAAACAAATTCAAGGTAATTTAAAATCATTTCAAGAAATTTCTTTTGCAGAATATTTTGCTATTCAACGAATGCTTTTCAAAAATTTCTTTTGTAAGTCTTTCTAATTACATTGATTTTTGATTTTTTTCTAACTTTTATTACTGTAGTATTAAAATTTTGATAAGTTGAATGGTTGTTAAGAGCATTGTCAATTTGTTTTTTTTTTTTTTTAACAGGAAAATTGCAAAGGGAGAAACACCATTTTTCCCTATTAAAATTGTAGTACATTTCTTTTTATAAACATTAAAAAGAATTTCGAAACCAATTAATGTATGACACATGTTTTTACAAATATTTTTATCACTAAATTATCATCTTAATTTGATAAATTAGTATAATGGTATAAATATTCGATGCAGATAAATTTTATTTACAGCAAAATTTACAGCAACAATTAAAATCCTAAATTCCTTTTTTTTTACTGCCCAAAATCAGTGCTAATTGTTTTACTGCAACTATTAGTCTTCTAAACTTTTTTTTTCTTCTTTTTTGGAAATAAATTCAATTTTCAATGGAACTACATAACTAAATTAAATTACATCATCTTGTATTGGAAATAGTTTTATGAAAATAACAAACAAATGCCAATTGCTTTTAAACAATTAATTTTATACCATAATTACAATACCATCTTGGATTTCAAGTATCAACTTTGCTTAAATTGTAATCTCTTTTACAATGGCCACATATTAAATATATATATATATATATATATATATATATATATATATATATATATATATATATATATATAT